>JAIPRN010000157.1:20741-117565 GCA_025469175.1 Geopemphigus sp. TES_GeoC_2020
AGTACACCTACCCGTCTATGTATAACTGTCGTCGGTAATGTTATTATGGCCAATACTTAGTTGAAGAAACCTTTCAATATGGATTTGTTCACGTTGTTCATTTAAGTTTTTCTCAACAAAATTTTAAAAGTTGAAACAGTTTTATAAACTTTTTAATCAATTTTAAGTGTGCCCTTTGCCAATATAATAATCATCGCTACATACGCGTATTATTATTACACAGTATGTGTAGAATCCATAGAAACGCACCTACCTAACAGTCTTATACTATATCTAGTCGTTTTTTTTCTCTATGACCAAACTGCTTATACTTTATTCACATTAAGTCAACACTCACTAATGTTTTCAGGATGGGCAGTTTTACATCTTCTGTTAAAATAGATAATGAAGACTCCCAAGACAAAGAATTACAGTTTGACTCTCAAGTGACATATCAACAATTACTCGACTATTGTCATAAGTACAATGATCAATGTCCTCATTCACAACTCATCAGAAGAACATTTTCAACAATTTCGCACGGTTAGTTAATATATTCATACATTTTAAAAATTTATTTTGTTATAAATTAACGTTTTATAGTTTTGAACTTAATTTTTTTATAGAGTTTATGAGCGAAAAAGAGAAATTAGTTAAAATACATTTATTGATATAACTATTTTTAATTTTTTCTTTTTAAAGTTAAATTTAACGATATGTAGTATATTTTGTTTAAACCACAAATGTTTGAACAATATTATGTGTATCTACTTGATTATTTATTATTGATATATTTAAAGTTATTGTCCTTAAAAACCAAATTGTATTTATTTGTAAATTAACACGTTTGTTTTTGTATAATTACGATTTCTATATTTTTTTATAAAATAAATATTGTTAAATACAAGTATATTGTTACATAATTAAATTAACGTTTCTAAAATTATACTGTTGAATATTTTTAGCTCGATATATACATTTATTAAAAAAAAAAGTTTGATTATTAATTGAAGTAGAAAAGTTGGCATTAAATCTTATATCATGATTTTTACTACAAATACATAAAACTAACAAATTCTCTAAATCTAAAACCATTGATTTGATTAAATTATACACATAAACATAAAATAATAAATATACTAAAAAATTATTCGCTATTTTAATACTCATTAGAATGTTTAATTTAGTAAATTAGTAAATGATTGATTGAAAATGTGTAAATTTGTTTGTTTAGATTCAGATAGCATAGAAGGAAATTTTATAAGAGTACTTCAATGGAATGTTTTATCTCAAGGTAAATAATATAATTCTAATTAACGTTAAAATTTTATTATTTTGTCAATAGCGTTAATAATAATGATTATAATGATTATTATATATTTTTATTACAGCTTTGGGACAGAATAATGATAAGTTTGATCTCTGTCCTGTAGAAGCTTTAGAATGGAAGCGAAGACGTTGTCATATGCTCGAAGAAATTTTAAGACATGACCCTGATATTATTTGTTTACAGGTTAATACATATATATATGTTTTTGAAATAAACGAAGTTTATATATTTTTACATTTATCTACTTTTTTGTATGCTCAGGAAGTTGATCATTTTGATTTTCTCAGCAGAGCTTTAGCCACACAATCCTATAGCGGTCTGTTTGTACCTAAACCAGATTCGCCATGTGTGTATATCAAAGACAATAATGGACCTGACGGATGTGCAATATTTTACAAAAATAATAAGTTTGATCTATTAGAGAAGCACGATAAAATATTACAAGTTTGGACCGTGCACAGCAATCAAGTAATATATACATAAATTAAGTGTGAACAATTTAGATACACGTAAATATATTTATTTTTTTTCTTCAGGTGTCTTTGTTAGTGGTGCTTAAAGACAAATGTACGGGAAATGAACTATGCGTGTCTACGACTCATTTAAAAGCTCGAAAAGGAGCATTGTTGTCCACCTTACGAAATGAACAAGGCAAAGATCTGTTACAATTTATATCTTCCCACGCAGCTGGGCGTCCAACAATTGTTTGTGGTGATTTTAACGCCGAACCCACCGAACCAGTATACAATACAATGTGCAGCTACCCTGATTTACCCCTAGATAGTGCATATAAATTGTCTGGTTCAGAACCGCCATACACCTCTTGGAAAATTCGAGGAGGCGAAGGTGAAGTTATGCATACCATTGACTATATGTTTTACACAAAACATCAGTTGCTTGTTAGTAGCATATTAAATATGCCAACAGAAAAAGATATCGGTGAGAATAGAGTACCTTCAATGTCCTATCCATCTGATCACTTTTCTTTGGTCAGCGATTTTTATTTTAACAAAACACCGAATGTCAACGAATAATAATTTTGTTTTAATTATTTTAAATTGTTTATGCACCTTTTTTCTAAAACCGTATAAGGTAAATAATTTATTTTTAATAAGGAATTGACGATATAATTTTATTTTAAATTATTAAGCGTCATAACGTTGACCATATAGGTTTTAGTCCCAATACTTAAGTTTTTTCTTAAATTTCAGTCGCTCTATATTCAATTGTTTCGGGTTGAATATTTATTTATTTTTACCGATCAATATTTTAATACGTAGCTAAAAAGCTGAACTATTGGCGTTTAAATTAAAATTAAATATGTAGTAAAAAAATTTATTTAAAAGCGAGATCAAACCTTAATTATATTTATAAAGAAATTGCGACTTATTCGAAATTTTATATTATTTATTTTATTTATGTATTTTAGTAAACATTAAGTTTGTTGTGAAAAATTGTAATTTTTACGTAACATTTTTGGCTTACCTATACTCATGGTGTTGACATTGAAAACAATAATATTACGATTTACGACTTATTGTCTCGTGAACAAGTTAAAGTGATTTTGATTAACAGTCAACTGTCTGCTATCGATTTACAAATCCCTAGTAGTTTTTTCTCCATCTCACGACAATGCCGATTAAATTTCATTAATACTTGGGGCTTTGTTGATCCGACTCTCGATTTATGCGATTGTTGATCCACTCGTCAGTATAAAATTTAGGATCTGATATGCTTAAAGCTGTTCTTTTGTACAAATAGTAGTGTAAACACGAAGCTGTAATGAAAATCAAAGTGTTTTTTATTATTTGTATACAATAATGTGTGCTGTTGTTTTCAAACGTATTTTTTTTATATATTGTCGTGAATGAATGGTCAACAAAAATAAAATTGAATGGATTAATAATCAATGGTTGACGCACAAACACGCCATCGATTATTTAAAGAATTTTCTGGCGATCACAAAACTATAATATATATATATATAGGCACTGTTAGAACCTTATATTATATCAACCAGTGTAATAAAATATTTTAAACAACTTGTTTCACAATGTGCTAGGTAATAAAGGCTATAGCTGTCTAAGGTTAAACAAATAAGTCGTATAATTTTATTTATTAAAAAATTGTTTGGTAAGTATATAATATACATTGACGTAGTTATAAAAACTATGTGGGCGAAAAAAATTGAGAGTAAAAAAGTCATTCGATTATTCGCCATATTTGTCAGAGTCAGTGGACTATTTTACATAATATACTTAATTGGGTCGTACGCAATGAAAATAAAAATGTAGGATTGCTATTTCGGACGACATTATAATACGCGAATGACGCAATTGTGGAAAGGGAAATAAACTCTTAATTGTCGTTTGTTTTTGGTAATAATCTTACGAAAATCTGGTAATAAAAATGATACGTATTCTTTAAAACTTGTTCACGAACTTGGACATTCTAAACTCTAAAACTCACTGAACTTGTGGAGAACGAAAAACACGTAAAGTCCATCCGGCCAATAGAAGTACACTTGACCTTTGAAACGGTTCGCTAGAGTCCACGCCTGTACAAATAGCGTGAGTAAAAAGTATCCGACGCCGGTGATAATGGTCGACCGGAACTCGTTGAACAGCAGCACAATGAAGCCGGCCTGGGTGAAAAAGAAACAAAATTCCCTAGTTATTTCGTCGGTTATTTAAAGCGAAAACCGCCGGTCTCCCAGGGCTCGAAACCGAATTGATTTGAATTGACCGACAAATTTTTGTGGGATTATCGGTTTTACTTTCGGCGCGGTCGATTAACCAGAAACATTTCGATTTGGAAACGTTTACGTTTTGTTCGTCAGTCGGTCGAAATATTAGAAATGCCACAATAACGTTTACAACTACACGACGACGAATATAAATAGTAAACGTATTTTGTAGAGTACGCGGCCATATATATTATCGTTTTCCGACGGTGGTTCGTTTACAGCGTTGCACTTGTCGACTTAAATTTGACGCGTAACAACGCTCGATGATTACTCGGTACGTTCGCGTGTTATTGTAAATTCCGTCGAAAACGAGGAAAATATCCGAAAACATAAACGAAAGAAGCACGAATCCAAAGTATGTGTTTCACCTATCCTATATTCGTTGTATAAATTACGTACACCGACGGGCCAACGTTATTTTCGTCTGTCCCCGTTTTTTTTTTATTAGTCGAACGTCGGTATTTATGACTTCGATTTCAATCGGTTTTACAAACGCGTCAAATATTGATTCGTTTACAATGTCGGCGTTGATGAGGGTGCCGATTTCGATTTTTAACCGGTTTTTTTTGTAATCGGTTTCAAGCCCCGCAAAATCCCGTGGTATACGTAAAAATATTACTATCTCAATGGGGGGTTGACGCGTTATGAATTTACTCGTTAACGTATAATATAACATATGTACACTAGTGGCCTAAACAACGCGTCGAATTTCGACCGTTTTTTTTCAATATTTCGTCCTGATATATAGAGAATACGATATTCGTCGTCTTTTCCTGTGAGAATCGACAGCGTAATTTGGTTTTTCCGAAAGGGACAACGTGGCGCGACTTGAATTCGGCGTCGGTTGTGCGTACCGTGTCTCTCACCCGGTGGAACTCGGCCATGGGGGGATGGGAATTTGTTGGACATAATTGTTCACCGTCCAACGTTCGAGAAACACGTGACCAGAACGTCCGTGAACTGTTTTGGACACGACGGGACTTGCCGGTAGGTGTAACCCGGACGGTTCAGACACGCACAATCATGCGTGTGTGTAATAGCGCGTCGCGAGATATTCCGGCGAAACCGCGAAACGGCCATTTTCTTTCGGCCACTCGGTCGTCCGTTCAACAGTATTCGTTACGTGCGTATCCGGTGGTACACGGATAGCCTTCCGTATTATTTGATTATTAACGTCGTGTCGTACCTGAAATATGTTTGTCTGGAAGAACGTTATGAGTAGCACGGCGAAGGCGACTAGTTGACCGATATCTTGGAGCCTGCACAATAATATAGGTTATCTATAAGTCGTTTTGACCGTTTACATTGGCGAAATCATTTACGGGGACGAAAGTCAACGAGTTAGTTAAAAGTTAAAATTCTGTTTTTATCCGTTACTCGAAAAAGTTACTATTAAAAATTACTCGAACTCAGTTATCAGTTAAAAAGACGCGCTATCGATTAATTATGTTCCTATATCGTATCATTTAGTTATTATTTATCTAAATAATATAATACACGCGGTTTTCGATCACAATTACAGAAAACGTACAAAATATGCGATTATATATTCGTTCGCGTTTTCCGAGCTACTTCGTAATTTTGAATAATAACTTGTAGATGTCCAGTGAGCGCGGACAAGTTAGACGAGTTTTTATAAACCGGCGAAATAAAAATCGATCGAATCGGTATTGATATAAACGTTTGTAATTTAAAATAACCCCTTAGGGATGCTAGTATATATTTGTACAATGCACTGGCGTAGCCAGGAAGGCTTCTATGGGGGCGTGATTCTTTCCGTTGTCCAAATTTCTTACTTTATTTTTCCTCAAACTCGTTAATATCGTAATACGTGATCCCTCGCGAAATTGTACTCGTCCCTATGCCTATTAAACGTTAATTAATACTGTCGAATTTCCAACATCGTATTTCAACCCCTACTTTTATTTAGAAGAGCGATTTTCTAATTAGTACGAACGTATGTTTAAAAATGGAGTCACTTTAATAAAAATCCAAGAGCATTCGTTAGAACCGATTCAACATTGTATAGAGCTTTCGTTAAATATCGAAATAGTTGCTTTTTATTCGCTACCCCGCTTATAACAATATGCCATGCACGACGAACGACCATGTAAATAAGAAACGTACGTCATTTTTATAAAAATAAAAAAAAATCATCTAGAAGAACGAACGTTTTAAATTGTACACAATAAAAATATGTTAAGGTACGGGAACTACCGATTGGTTTTTTCTTTCGAAAATAAGAGACCGCGTTTTATTTCAAGAATAAAAGTATTACCGCTATAATTCGGGAATCCCAGCGGCTACTGCCTTTATACGCGCTGTCGTCGTTGTTAAAGGGATAACGATAATAGAATGGTCGAGACTTACACGAAGAGCAATATGGAAATGCCCGTGTTGGCTAAATACCGGTGGATGAACGTGTTGAACAACAGGTCGACGGCGAGAAGCGTGAGCTGGACGGCCAGCACCGCGGTGTACCTGAATTCGGTCAATCGCATTTTGTCTTGTCTCGACGCCTATACTTGCTTCATTGTTCGCGTTATTCATGTATCTAACACGGGACTGTACGCTTACATAGTCTGACGCCGTTTTTGTTTTGCCCGAGTGCGTGCCGCCGGTCCCTATGGCAACGTCCGCGGTATTAAGCTCGTACGTCGTCCGTTCCGTTCGGTGAACACCGCACAATAATAGTCGCGACGTTACACGCGCGCGCGCGCGCACACACACACACTAAAATAAAAGCGCCCGTGTGTGTGTGTGTGTGTGTGTATAATTATAATTTAAAATCCAACAACAGACGGTCTATGGCCGCGCATATTCAGTAGTGCCGGATGCTTGTACAAAAAACGAACGAAAAAAACCCGAACTGTTTGGAAATACCACGCAACTATAGAGTCGTGTCCGTTACCGGTACGCGGGAGTACCTAAACACGGTGCGCCACATGGCGTCCGCGTCGGGTCCCCTGAACACAAATTCAATTTCTGGCCGACCCGAAATATTAATAACTTCGGTAAATTCGTATCCTTTACGTACATCGAAACGTATTTTTATAACGCTTGTTCGTAAAACAGCGCAATCGGTTGAAATATTGGAGCGAAAACGCGGACATCCAAACGAATACTCGCAACGTAACGCGAACGGGAGTGAAACAAATGGCACCGATGTTCGCGGACGTTATAACGGCGAAAATAAACTGAAAACAATTATTCTTACGTGTTGGCTCCGGATAAAATGATTCGAGCCGAAAACGACGCGTTTTTATCTAGACGGGGAAATTCACGGCGATTACGAATAAATTAGATTGCTTCTCGTTAAAAAAAAACTTGACCGGTGTGACGGAATAGAATATAAATTTAGCTTATTTCATGTCGCGTTACTAAGAAAGATATTGTGGATACGGCGAGAAATGTCGATAAGAGTCCGGTGATTGCGACAATTTTCCTGGACGAACGTCATTTTTGATCAAAAATCTTTTAAAACGGTCCTCCTATACGATGTTCAGATATTTCAAGAAGTAAAATTACAATTTTGTTTAAAAACGAAAAATTTGTTTTAAAAAAGCGGTTATTAGATCATTGGGGGAGGGGAGCTGCAGTCCCTGTACAATGTACACATTTAATTTGGTCTTGGTCATTGAAGTGTCTCGAGGTTATTTAGACAATACGTTAATTCGACCCCGAGTGTTTTCAAGAAACCCGTGTCTGTCCGAATAAATCCGGGAGGCTTAACAAGTAACGACCCGAAAAGGTCTCCAACTCGTACGAGCCGTCAAACGTGCGACGAAAAGGAAGTTCGTTGAGAAATACACGTAATTTTTTGGTCGTATAGAATTAATTCGTTCGTTCTTTACGTGCAATATATATATATAAAGAACATTGAACTCGTAAACGCGGTTAAATTTTAATCGAATTAATATATTACGATATTATCGGTTCGTTGTATAAGTTCTTTTTAATGTTTTTTTTATACCTATTCGCGCGTAAACATAAATATCGCATAATAAAGACTATTGTGTAAATGAGTCATTGAGTTATCTAAATAATATTTAGATAACACTTAAGGTACAAGTCGATAAACAATTATGAATGCAGGTGATCCTATACAAAATATTATTCGCAGCGTAGAACTTTAAAAAATAGTCATTTCTTTTTATCGAAAAATTAACGCGTTTATGAAAGAATAATAAAAAGTATAATAACGATTACGGTAACAATTTACAGCTATTAACCGCGTAATAAGTATTATTGCATTCGCGTTGTGTATTATGTTACCACGTAATATTAATCGCGTTCTTTCGTATATAGATTGTCGTGGCGTACATAAACGCGCGCGCTATAAACGTAAAAAAATGTTATTTATTGTTGGAAATAGAAAAAAAAATCGTCGTTTTTATATTATACTCGAACACTTTCGACACGAGGGGAAAAAGGTTTCTTAGCAAACAAAACGAACGTTTATAGGTATATATATATATACATATATTACCGAGAACATTTTTCTTATTGTAAAAGATTTATTTTCGTGAATTTTTAGTTATTCGAATTTATCAACCGCGCTCGTGTCTTATAGGCACGTACATTATCTACATTTAAATACGAACGCTGATAGCGTAATACATTGCGCCAACAGACACGTCCGGTGCGCAGTTTTTCTTGGCCTATATAACATCGAAATAATTTCCTTGACGCGTTCCCCGGTGTCCATACATGCGGGTGGTTTTCTCTTAACCGTTATTTATAGTCGAACGTTTTACGAACGAATTTCGTGTATTATTGAAAATACAATTCGTGGGGCCACTCGGTATTTCCAATTCGGTTGATTCATTTCGTAATAGATTACAACGGATTTCGTCAAAACCGTACGATGGCAAATAACGAACTTATTTAAATTAATAACGGTTAACGTTAATAAAAATAGTAGTTTTATTTAGTATATTAATTAATATGTACGTATTTTTTTTGTAGCTTTATCCGTTCGGACGTTTGTTTTACGTGTTTAGTGCTTACGAATTTGTTGTCGGAGAGAAGAAAACTATATATAAACGGTTCGCCGAAAACGTTTATTACGAATAATCGTAAATTCGATAATAAAACAATTACAACTATATAAAAATAAAAAATAAAACGAACGAGTGCTTTTTACAATCATAGCTGTATTATTTTCGGTTAATGATTTATTATTTATGTACATTTTGTCATTTTTTTCTTCTTAATTACGAGCGTTTAAAACAACAACATTTTGTCTACGTCAACAGTATCGTTCTCGAAAATCGACCACCCTAGATGGTTACTTGACTTGGCCTAAGCGGTTTATTAAATTATTCGACCGTCAAATTTTCGGCAAACACAATAACTAATCATTCTCATTTTGAAATTGTACAATACATAGATGGAGGGGAGCGCTATAAATAAAATTGTTTTGACAAAAATATAACTTACGGAGTCATTTATCTCGATCACAAGCTACGCTATATTTCGGGAAATGAAATAATTTTCGTTATTTCGTTTTTAAAAAGTTTTTCGCGTAATTCCGTTGTATATTTTTTTTCATAACTTTTATCGTTTTACTTCTACCGCGTTATTGGCAATAATTATGTTAATTTTTGATTCGTAAACGTCAACCTACGATTTAAATTATAAATTCTTAAAATACATATTTTTACGTCAATTTAACGACGTTGATTTTTAAAATTTCACGAATATTTATCGAGTAATAATCGTTCAAGTTTAAGACGCCGTTTGTTTTAAAAAATGTATCTTAGAAGAGACACGTTATCGGACTATTTGAAGCCCGGTAGTTAAATATTTCTTTTATTTAACTAATAGTTAATAAATATATACATTTATTATCGTTATAAAGTTAAGGGTATTGACTTACGCAAAAAGCGACTCCTATAACCAATAATCAAATACTAATTAAATTCTAAACCGTTCGAGGTTTTTTTTATTTTTTATTATACCATTCAATCGGGTGGCAAATAAAATCGTCACTTTTTAATTTAAACGGTTAATAAGTTTCTGTTACCGATAAAAACCGGTCTTCGGTAACTGTGTGTATTCGTCAGACGATTTGACAACCGTCGAATTGACTTCCAACAATAATTATATTCTTCAACACGAAATGTGTTTGAAATACGTTTTTTATAAGAGTCGAACATTCGAACGTGAACTTAATGTTAAAATCAACAGTACGTTCGATTTAAAACTGTATACAAATATAATTTGGGTACGGAAATTTTTTTAACTCGAAATTACCTATTATTCAGCCTACGAGAGTAATTATGTATTCCGAATGGTTAACTCTTTTTGCTTCGCAATCGAGAATTAATTCCGATTTGTGGTGAAAACCCATTTTGAGTAGGTTATGAGGAATAAAGAAATTAATTTCTAGTAGTTAGAGTACTAGATAATAAGAAAATGTTCAAATACTAATATCAAAAACTAATAATAATAAATAATCAAAGTAAATAAATAAATCAAAATTACAAAAAACAATTACGTCTTTTGAAATGTGCGATTAAAAAGTTTAAATTTTGATTAACTATTCGCGTTTGATCGAATGAATGACACGGTTATTTTTAAAATGTTTTTCAAAATTCGTTAATAAGTATACAAATGGCTGGTTTTATGTAGTACATTACGCAAAATAAAAAAAATGAAAACAGTAAGCATATTTTTTTAATTAGAGTTTAGAGCACGCGGCGACAAATAATACGCTAAAGCGAAATATAGTGTATCGCGTGTAAAATATCGTTATACACGAATTTGATTACCAATCAAGTGTTGACCATAACATTAAACGTCGAGGGGACCAATTTGATAGTACCATTTATGGTAAAAACTTCAATTACCCGAGTCTGGGAGCCAATTTAATTGTCTATAGTAGGAGGTACTTAACAGTACAACAACAATTCTTCATAAATTATGAATCTATAATGGCGAGGAATTCACTCTTTGTATAATATTTAAGAATATGTTAAAATCTTCGGCGCGCTGACGGAGAAAGCTATTTGGAGAAATCCATAAGAAAATATGATTTATACGGTTATATTCTGCAATTATCGACGTTAGCAATTTGTTTTGGAATTTAAATTACAAATTATGTATGTAAACGTGTAACCACAAGCGCATACATATACGTGTGTGTGTGTATATACGTATAAGTGAACACTGCATATTGTAATATGTAAAATTAAAATTTCAAGCAATATAGTTTATTTTTTTTTGGTCACGTAGTTGTCGAAGAACGAATTTATACGCCGACCTTTGAAATTTAAATAAGAATATAACGAGCATATACGACCTATATATAATATGTTGCGAAGGTCGTGGCCAAACGAAACACACTGCATATTTGGTTGCATGTATAGACCCTTATACACGCACACACACACATATATATATATAATAAATTCTTTATAGGAAACGAAAACGAAATTTTTCCTTTTACCATACGATAAACGAATTTTAAAAATATAACTCAGTTTTAATCGTTTTTACGTAAATCAAATTTTCGAATAAAATATATAAATTAATTGCGTTAAATAATATAGGATCAATAATTTGACGATTTTAAAAATTCAATATGTAACGAATTATATATTATTGTTATAACGCGTCATGATAAAACGAACGTGTATTTATATATTTTTTAAAAACGATAATAATATCGATAATATAATTAACGTATACAATTATATATATAATTATCATATATATATATATCAGAAATTTGTATAATAGCGACAAAACAAAATCGACATGTGTACTGTACATGCGATTACTGAATCGTTTTTTTATATTTATTTCAATACTTCGTATACGTTTTTAAAAAGTTATAACACTACGCTTATATAGTGTACGCGAATAGAATCGAACGATCGATAAAATATAATTAAGTTAAATATTAACGAAATCGTGAAAACGTTTCGTCCCGTTTATTCGCGCTTATTTTACGTAATATATTACGTAAAATAACTATAGTTATCGAACGCAATTAACGAGTATGAGTTAATATTCCTTACGTAATGTCCGGCGAAAATATATTAAAACCGAACAACGTCAAATTTAATATCAAATTCAAATTGTATTCAATACCCTTTATTGAATACTCGAGAATAAACGCGTTTAAAAAAATATTCGACGCTAAAGGAAATAATTTGAATTTTTTAACGCTTTTATACTCGAACAATTTACGACGCTGACAAAATATAACGTTATTAGTGTTAACCTAAAGTTAATATCTCCCAGTTTACTAGGCTCCGGCTCGTATTTTTTGCCATCGTACGCGTTTAAATTAAGCTATCCCCTTTATGTGCTCGTCATAATGAAGAACAAATGTGTAATTTCCCACGTCTAATTGTTGAATGTCATCCCGCCGTTAAAAACTCAAGGGTAACGTTGTTCGATCAATTGTATTCACTCGGGGTTCCTATATATTCAACAAATATTCTAAGTTTCACTGCACCTCGTATTGTTTTTCTAATCGGAAAATTTCAGGCGATTTTTTTGTATTTCATATATTTGTCTTCTCTTTTTTTTGCTTTAACGTTAGTTTGTTTTCATTTTTATATTAAATATATTTTTTAACTGTCGACATTTTTTACGTATAATATTTTTTAAAATGTCTATAATGAAAGAATTAACGTTATTATCATTTACACGTACGTTAGTTATATATTATTGTTAATAAATACCGCGTTTCAAAAATATTTATTTAATTAATAACGTTTAATAACGACTCGAACGACGTAATTGATATTGTTTAATATTATTGGCAAATTATCATAGAATTTATAATCGACATAAAAATAATAAGAGCAAGACAAGATTTTATTAACGGTTATTATTTACCCGTAATATCAGATAGTATATTGTTGCTATAACATATATATATATATATATATATATGTCTTTTAACAAACTTCTGAAATCATAAAATGTGTTGACGCGTTAAAAAAAATATAAACGTATGTTTTTGAAATAATATAACGACGATTATTATTATTATTTTCTTAAATTACGATAAAAAACCAAAAATAAATGTATAATTTATCACGAAAATGTCCGAATGGATTTTAAAATGTTCACGGACAGCGTTGTTATATACGAAATTATATAAAACTTAATATTAATACAGACTGGAGTCTTTTTGTACATAGAACGTAATCTTAAAATATTTATTTAAGTTAGGATATCAATATTACGTTCGTGTCGAAAGAAGGTATATATAATAAATACAGTCGATAATTGATTAAATTTTAATCGCAAATTAGTGATTTAAAAACAACTTTTCCTCGAATTAATTATAAAACTAATAAACTAATATAATAAGTCGTAATTTAATTGGTTACGTTTTATTGTTATATATTACGAAATGTATAAAAAGTAATAAATGTGTATATATGTTTTAATTTGTCGCACGCTTTACGTTGTTGACGAAAAACCCCCAAATAAGTTGACAATTACACAATTCTCGCGTAATTTCGTACAGATAAGGTTCCTAACTCGCTAAACATCACTGGTAATATTAAGTAATAATATGTATATTATTAAAAACCGTCGAAATATCATAGGAGTACTTTTAAACACGTATATATAACGGTAATTAAATTCAGTTCGTCGAAATTTAGACGTATTTATATATAATTAAGATAAAAGACTACGGTTATATAATTAATAAAGTTATAATCGTCTTATACGCCTATATCACGTTTGATTTTATATAATATTTTTATAGTTCGCGTTTATATTATTATAATTAACATGTTTAAAAAATTAAAATTGTTATTTGAATATATATATACGTCCGTTTAAAATATTAACGAAACTTAATAAAAACCAAACGTTATCGTCAGAAAAATTAAATATATCCAGTTTTTTGTATTACTCAAGGCTAATCGAACTTTTTTCGACTCCTACAAGAAATAATATTCGAAATAGGCAGTAGCGTGCGTATAAATTAATAACTACGTAAAATAATTTGTAGCGCTTGACTACGCTTTTTTAATTATACGTAAGTAAACAAAAGTATACACGTACTCGTGCTCGAGTATTGAAAATTATCCGGACATGTTTTTAGACAATTAATTACTAATTATTATTCTGGGGTATTATTAACCATTATACTCTATACTATATGTTTGTATAGTATAAAAAAATAATACTTTTCGAAGCTTATACGTATGAACGTGGTTTTTTTAATTTTTAATTTTACCGGTATTTCTGGTATATCAGGTTTCAATTATACATAGATATTTTCATCGATCCAACTGTTTCGGTATATATATTCTTATAATATTCGATAGTTATAATAACAACAAAATGTTAGGTAACAAAATTGTGTTTTTCGTTTAATCTTAAGCGATTTCAAGGATTATTATAATATAACATAAATCTATATATATTTATTAACTGTGGAAATGTGCAAGGACAAATTATTTGTGATAAATGAGTACTTTTAAGATATAAAGTTACTCGAGTTATTCTATTATATTATACGTTCCACACAAAGTAGACAATCCGAGTATTTTATAATATGTCCGGGCGATGTATACAATGCAAGTTATACAAGTTGCATGTATACAATGAAGTTAAGTCTCCAGACTCTGTTGCAGAAACGTCGAATTCATGTCATTCTTATGTAGCACCTTGACGAATAATTCGATTTCTACGCTAATTTTCAAAATATTCAAGAAATTTACTGGGAAAATTGGAAAACCCGCGTTAAATTAAGCCCCAACTAGATACAATTCATTATCGTAAAATAACGCGTACCAAGATCATTCGGACCCTTCTTTTATGATAGGAAAGTGTTCACGGACAAAATAAAAAAAACTTAAAAAATAATATAAACGACATCGTTATAAAACGAATACATACTCGCTCTATATCGAAACGTAAATAAGTAAGGAACGTTTTTAAAATATACGTTTTTGTCGCGCGGCTTCGAATTTATAGCTAGTGCGAGACTGCGCGGCGCATTATAGATAACAGTCAGATGTCTGTGAGGAAAGACGAGAATATATCGTTGCGAAGTTCACGCGAACAATCACCCCATGGCAGAATTTTCCCCGAGACTAGGTGGAAGCTGCAGGAACGCATGGGTGTGGTTATTGATTTTCAAGCAGTGCGCGAAAAGTACGCCCAGCAAACGCGAAATGTTTGTGTTACATACTAGCGCGACGTTGTTGGTAAATAATTCTGAAATCGTTTTTTCTGTTTCGAAATTCAAAGCCACGACAAAATGAAATTGTTTTTTATATTTTCGTTGGTATTAATTCCGATGATTTATTGTGATTTCGCGCTCAACAGTAAATACAATGGTGAGATCATTTAATAACAATTATTTAACGGACTCGATGTTTTGCTTTCATATTATTTGACCGTTGTTTTCTAATTGTTTCTTATTTTCCAATATATTTTACGTATTTTTTTTTTTTATTATCAATTTTTGTTTTATTATTAATTTGTAACCTTATGACGACTTATGGTCGAAATTAGTCGCTACTTTTATAAACATTTTCTAATATTTTTTTTTATAATGTATATATATATATATAATTGTTTTTTTATAATATATATATTTATTATTTTTATAAGCGTATTAAATACTTTAAATCGATTAATGTTTCAATTTGAAATATATTCGACGTATTAGCAATGTCGTGTCCTAACATCCGAAAAATGCCCTTTATCAATAATGTTCTCGTTTTTGTCACGACGTTTTCGTTATTAATATTTTTTAATATACCAACCGTACACCTTGATCGTAATTTATGTACATATTCGTTTTTGTTAATTACAGTTGGTTCTGTATTTATTATGTATTCTGAATTGTTAGTTTTGTAGACAAATTTCAAACTTATATTTTTTGTAAACTAAAAATGTAAAATTATTATAAATGTATAATATATAATAGTATATTATTTAATATATATATATATATATATATATATATATACATACATACATACATACATATAATTGTGCGATAAAAGTTTGTAGTTAAGCCGCACCCTTATATAATAATAATGATAATACGTTGATTAAACGTTTATATCTTAATTATATAGAAATATCAATATATACATAAGCAGCGGCGGTAACCATAATAGATCGTTTTAATTTAGAAGGTAATGATTTTAAATTATTACGTAATATTTTTCACGAATTTTGTCCCACAATAACGAAAATCAATAATGCGTAACCACGTATAACATGTTCAAGGGGTAACGAAACCTTACATAATATTTGCTACGTATTATTACAAGTTATTTGAAATTCACCTTGATACTGACAAAAACAAAAATCGAACCGCCAAATATTGTAGAACAGGCTTTATCATAATTGTGCTGGAGCTATTATCTGCGCATGAGTTCAACTTATTGGATAATAATTGATTAAATATTACGATAATTATTGCCTTATATACGATGTACAGCGCACGAATTGGGAAAATTATAGAAGAAGAATTTCGCAAATTATAAACAAGGAACGTCTTACGATGAAGTTTATTTCGCCGTAGAGTGGTGGGTTATGTCCTTCCCTTCCAAACGCCAATGTAAAATTATTAAGTGTTACATTACTAATGTATAAATTGTAAATGTATTGAACCAGTGTTCAGTAATTGATACGAAACGACGAGTCCCGATCTGATTCACTGATGGAATTTGAGTAGTATTTTTAATACAATTTTCGTAAAATATTTGGTAGTATTTGAAATACATTTTTTGCAAAATTTTTCGGTAGTATTTGAAATACATTTTTTCAAAAATATTCGATAGTGTTCAAATACTTTTAAACAGTGATCGAAAGAAAACGCGAATAGTTTTTATGTTCTCTGCACCAAAATGTGTTTAATAAGTGTATAAAGATTTCAGGCAAAGAATGTATTTCATTTTGTTTGTTGTTTTTTTTCAGTTTTTTCATTAAACTACAGTGTGAGTACAAATATACGATTGTTTTATATTTTCGTTTATCGAAATGTATACTTAGTCGATCGACGAATATATAATAGTTTTAGTTAATAAACGTCCGTACACATAGTATCACTCTGTTAATAATACGTCGTTTGGATTTATATAATTAGATACGAAGTACGAAGGAAATCCTTATAAAAAACATTTGTTCGATGATCTTCTGAGCAATTATAACCGGCTGATCAGACCCGTTCAAAATCACTCGGAGAATTTGACCGTTTGGATTGGTTTGAAACTTACGCAGCTAACCGAAATGGTAATGAGTGTGTGTGTGTATGCGCCCACACCTACGTGATACTGCGAAAGACCGAAGACAGTGGGTTGTTGACAATTGCTCGTGAATGTCAAAAATTCACCATGCCAATTTTTTTATGTCCGATATCCGTATATATAGTTGTTTAAGCGTTACTGAAAATGAATTTAAGTGCCATCTAAACGCAAGCTTGTAGAATTAAGTACTTAGCAATTTTTATTTAAACGTCCTTTAAAATTATTAAACATTTTAGAAACTAATTAAATATTGGACGTGAATATGGATCAAATATTTGAATCGATCAATTTCTCGCGATTCGTAAAATAAAACCATGTATATAAAATGTAAACTATCTACCTAAAGTGTGTTCAATTTTAGGCCTTACTTTTAAATTATCTTCTTGAGAGGGACAGAAGCCTCTCCAAAAATTTAAGTTCAGCTGCGCCAATGCCTGTGAATGATAATTCACTGATTTCGGACTTTCACAGTATTAAAATGGGCGATGCGGAGCATATACTTTTAGTAAAGTTTCGATAATAGCGATATATAAGTTTGTTTTTTTTTTTATTTTTTAGAATCTTAAAAGTCAAGTGATGACGACGAGCGTTTGGTTGGTCCAGAAATGGTTCGACTGTAATTTGAAATGGAACCCTAAAGACTATGGAGGTTTGGAAGTATTATACGTACCGTCGGATCACATTTGGTTGCCAGATATCGTTTTATTTAACAAGTAAAATGCGTTTCATGAAAAACGTTTTGTTTGTATTTTATGAACGTATTATATAGTTAATGAGCGAAAAAACCAAAACTTTAAATGTAAAATGTATTAAAAATAACTTTAAACTATTTCTTGTCCTTCGTATAAATCATCGCACAAATAATTTCGGTTTTACTGCACAAACAAGCAAATCGTTGCCAACGACCACACGGAGCGCATAATATTACAATATATCATAAATAATAATAATAAAGATTTAAGAACAAAAGGATAATTTTATTAATATTTGTTGTTGCGGTGTATATTGTACACTGAATGTCGGTGGATATTCTATAGCATACAATTCTAATCTATATATATATATATATATATTTATCGCGTATTAATAAAATATATTTAGTCTATTAATATGCGATGAAAATTAAACTGTGTATAAATATATATATATTTAATTCCTATTGGTTTTGTCGTAAAACGTTTGTTCGTCCTTGGGTTTGTTTTCTTGAAACTATGCAAATTACGAAAAAAAATTAATTTTTTACACCGTTAAATTTCTTCTAACGTATAAAATTGAATATATTACCATTTTGTTATTACTTTATTATTATGGTTCAACTTATTTAATAGACGTTCGAATACATTTTTTTTAACAATTTTACGTAAATCCCGTATTAAACCTTTTGACGATCATGGCGTTCGTACAATAGTAGGTTCCCCCGCACTTTAGTAAAAATTAACGAATATTAAAATAAACGACTCGTGGTTTGAAACTAATTTCGAAATTGAATTAAATATCGTTAAAAAAATTAAAATCAATACCCAAACCAATGTTGAAATTTATAAATCAAATTCGAATTGGAATCGTTATTATTGAAAACCGATAGTTAAAATAAAAAATAAGTTTGAAAAATTAAAAAACCAGAAATTATAACCATAATAAAATAAACGTTCGTCTTTTTTTTTCTTTCGACTTCTCTCCCAACTATATGAGAACGATCACCATTAACTTCACCCGATCTCCCGCATCATCATCATCACACACACACTAGTCACCTTCATATTCTTCCTTATCGCTTCACACTATCCGTTTTTCTTTTTACCTTCCAACTAACCGACACTTACACTGTCTCTTATCTTTTTACAACATGCTTTAACCATCACGATTTACTTTCTATTATCTAACAGCTAACAGGAAAAACGTTGTTTTATCAGAAAATAATTTTACGCGAGAAATAAATAAATAATTAAACAAACAAACGTAAAATTAAGCCAATGTATACACCGCATGTACACATTCTCGTTAATAAATACAAAATTTTCGACTTTAAATTATACCGATGCTATCTGATGACACCTAATCAAAATAAAAACCAAAAAGAACACTAACTGAACCTTTAGTGTGAATATTGCTTCAAGGGCTTCTATTGTTTCCGAAATAATCGAATATTATCAAAGGCGCAATTATTTATATATATATGTGATTGGAGCCACTCCTATGCTACCTCTTATATATTTATTTTTAACTTTATTTTTCAATGTCACTATTCAACCATTTTAACGTCCACACTTTCGTTACACTCATCATTTGTTTTGCATTCTTAAATACTGTTCAATATTCTGATTCATTTCAGGTTTCACCACTGCTTTGAAAAATCTGCCTTTTAACCTAATCGGTATCTTCTCATGGCATCAAGCACTTAACGATTTTCGCTAATTCTTCATCCATATTTCGCTCTGTTCAATTTGAAGTATTTTTTACGGATTAAAGCGTGAAAAATATCCGTGTTAAAATTGAATTTTGTTATAATGTATTCAACGAAAAAAAAAATATTTTTCTAATGACATTTTTTCAATCTTTGTTCAATTTCATTTTTTTTTTTTTGTAAAAGTGTAAAAAAATCAGAGAGGAAAATAATTAATTTCAAAAATGTGAAAAATAAAATTCTGTAATAGCCCACCCTATTTTTACGTCTATATGAATATATACTTACGTTTTATATTTTTTTAACCATTATACACACAGTGCCGACGGAAACTACGAAGTAACTTTAATGACCAAAGCGGTGCTCAAGTATACCGGCGAGGTATTATGGACGCCGCCGGCCATTTATAAATCGTATTGCGAAATTAACGTCCTGTACTTCCCGTTCGACGAGCAGAATTGTTATATGATGTTTGGATCGTGGACGTATCATGGACTACAGGTAGTGCCGCGCATTCGTATTAAAAATGTACCGACGCGAGTGAAGTCTTGACCAGCCGTATTCTGTATACCGTAGGTAGATCTAAGGCACATTGACCAGTCGCAAGGGCGAAACCGAGTGGACGTCGGCATAGATTTAAGTGAATTTTATCTATCCGTGGAATGGGATTTACTCGAAGTCCCAGCGATTAGGAACGAAGAATATTATTCTTGTTGCACAGAACCGTACACGGGTGAGTTTATATGATATTACGATATACTTGTAGCTATAAAAACCAATACAAGTGTAATTTGTTGTACGTTTTACTTAATGTTAAGTAATGATTCTAACTAACGAAAACTTTACGACGTTTAACAATCATAAAACTCTAAAAATTCTTTAAAAATAAACGTTAAGGAATAAAAAGCTCGATTTATACGCGATACCGGGCGATTGTAAAATTTAAAAATCAAGAATTACAAAAAAATTTTAAAACGGTCTATAAACAATTTAACGACTAACGAATAAGATCGAAAAAAATTCGTTTGAAACATCGGTAGTTTGTAATAGACTAATTGGGAAAAAAATCGCTTTGTATTTAGCGACACCGATTGCCGCTGTTATTATTTTTGCTGCGGCGGTTAACGTGTTTTATACTATATACATTTTTTTCTGAACGTAAGCTAGTTGTCTCCAAAAAAGGATTTACGCGTTATATTATAATAATCGAGGAGCCATATTTTGTGCTATCAATATATGATTTATACCAAGGACAGTCATAGTTAACAATAAAATTGAAGTCGAGTTAAAATATAAGACCCGCGGATTTTTAAATAGAAGTTAATTCGTTTACGAGTTAAATAGTAAAAATTTAAATCGGATTATAGTTAACAAATTTCGAAAAGTCGAATTTTTCAGTTTTTATTTATATACCGTGATTTTACGCGTAATAATACCGTTTCGTTTAAAATCATAAAAGAAGATTTAAAATTAATATTAACGATTAACGCGATTTTGTTGGTAATAATGTATACACAAAATAATCCGCGAAACGTTAACATTTTCGAGACGTGGGTGCATTATACTTAAGCGCTTATTGTTTCTAAAAAGTCATTCGAATATTTAACGTATTCGACAAAATGTATATTATACCAAAAAAATGTTGGCGTCAAACACAATACTTATATATATTACTCGCGTACGCGATTGATACATACAACGTTTTATCCATTATTAACAATTTTATTATCATGTTTGTGACGTCCAAAACCGAAATTCGATTATTATTATTATTATTATTCTATACCCGCGAGTGCGTCATAGCGATAAATATATTTCAATACGCGATTATTAACCACGTGGGTGTATTAATATTACGGTTTGGCGAATGTCAATAAACACTTATTAATACTCGCGAAGTTATTTGGAAAATAAGACAAACCGCGATTACGCGACGACGCGAGCGATTAATATAATATTTGAAATCAGCGCGCGTACATTTAAGTACATTTAAGTGGTCATGGAAATTCAATCGTTTTCCTTTTAGCGGCGTATTATGTCGAATGATTCGTCGGAGATCATTTCTACGTAGGTAGGAAAAATGTTCGAATATTTAAATTTTTTAAAAATGTCTAAACTTAACGTTACAATTAAACGACTCCTGTAATTTTAACGCCAATTTACAGTCTACAATTATGGTATCTATCGTTCGTCACATCCCCGAGTCTTTTAATCTGTCGCACTTCCGATGTTAATTCACTTTATATTCTTAATTAATATGCCCTGACTTGCGTATTAACACTACCAGATACTGTCACTGTCCCTATACAAACTATTCCGTAAACGCTCAGCTCTCATCGCAGTCCTTTTAATCTGATTTACACGCCATTCCTGGAAATCCTCCAACATGATTTAAGCGTCGTAGACCTCGATTCTTAAATTAAAAAACAAAAAATAGTGAGCTAGAAAGTGTCGTCGCTGGGTGATTTATCTGCAGTTCATGTCCGTCCTTTATTTTATAACGCGTGAAAACGTGTATACAGTTTTGTTAGAGGTTGTATAGTTTTTAAATAAACGTTAAAAAAACAATTCGCTAATTACGACGAAATCAGTTTATATTTAACATGTTTAATATATATATAGGTATTTTAATAATAATTCGTATTGATTTATACCTACTAATGTGTATATTGTGTTATTTTGTTTGAAAAATAATTTCCGAGCGTAAATCGCGAATTTAACGCTATACGGCGAATGAAAACAAACACTGATAAGGTAATGCGCTACGTATTATTTATATTACGATTAGATAATGTATAGTTTAGATAT
Source organism: Geopemphigus sp. TES_GeoC_2020 (assembly GCA_025469175.1). Taxonomy (NCBI): domain Eukaryota; kingdom Metazoa; phylum Arthropoda; class Insecta; order Hemiptera; family Aphididae; genus Geopemphigus; species Geopemphigus sp. TES_GeoC_2020. The sequence goes on from JAIPRN010000157.1 coordinate 43,262, forward strand.
ATTTTATTATACTCGTGTAATTAATATTGTTTATATCGTACCGAAGTATTTTTAAACTTCGTGCTTACAGGCGCAATTATATATATGTAGACTTTTGATTAAGCCAATGTTTATATATTATAAGTTTAATTAACGCGTAATATTATTTTTAAAGCCGAAAATAATCTTTAGAAAATTGATTTTCAAAATCCATTTTGTGAAAATACTTAAACTTAATTGGCCGAGAATATAACGATAATGTTTTCGTCTAGGTACTAATTAATGATTATTAAGTTAGTCCTTATGTGAAATGCAAGTCCTAATGTATATGAAATGCAACATGATAAAATCATATAACTTATAACACGGATTATGAAAAAACTTCTATCGATTAATCGTAATATATATAGTATGTGAATATGCGGCGTTGTCAAAAATTTAAAATTCCGTATTTTGAAATAAAATTTGGAATTTAAAAATCAATTTTTTTAGGAATTCTTTCGGTTTCGATTGTTTTATTAGTGAATGTTTACGGGTAAAAAAACAATTTTGAACGGATCTAAATATACCAATAAATTGCGATCGCAGACAGTTGCGATACGAATTTTTACTAAGAAGCGGCGGTGTTTTTTTTATAATTCACGTTATTTCGGTGTAAATGTGTATTAAAGTATACGGAATACACACGCTTATTTCATTATTAAAAATGAATTTCGAAAAACAACCCGGCATAATTTTGTTAGAATTTTTTAATGTAACCCCACCACATCTCGTCATATTCCATCCACTCGTGTAATATATATCTTCAAAAGAAAGCTACTAGTAACAAAATACTTCAATCGTTATTACGAATACACGACTATTGCTTATTAAATTAAACGATTTAATTATTTTTTAATAAATCAAAGCGAACTATTAACGACTACGTTACAATCGACAATTATGTCTTTTTCACGTCTCACGGATGGTATCGTTAAGCTTTCTAATACGCTCTGTTTAATCGTCGCACACAATATTGTGTCGAATTAATTTTACCTTTTAGCGTTTAAATTGTATTTGTTATTCGTCCACATAAACGGTACGAACGCACAAGGGTACATGGGACCGCCGCTTATTATTCGTTTAAACATTTTACCAAATGCCTTGTGACATACCTCTATTCGCGCTGCTATTAATTGCAAAACGTTGATTTTGATTTTGAGTGCGCTCTCTTCACATTATAGTTGCGCCAACGGTCTGTCGCAATATTATTTCGTCTGTTAATTCCATTACGTAATGCTCGTGTTTGTGTATTCTAGGTCTTTTTTCGCAGACATAACGTTTAACATAAAAATGCGACGTAAAACGTTGTTCTACACCGTGAACCTGATCATCCCGTGCGTCGGGTTGACGTTCATGACGGTTTTGGTGTTCTATCTGCCGTCGGATTCCGGCGAAAAGGTAAGACGAACGTCGGTGGTAGAATATATTGTATACCAGTGGCCGCTTTAACATTTATAAGCGGTTTGAAATAGAAATAAAAGGGCTCGAGAGGTAAAAACATTGACAAATATATATTTGAAGTATATGACACCATAAATATAAAATAAGCCCTAATAGACGTTGCTTATAATTATAATTTATACGTATTTTGTATAATTATATTACGTGATAAGTATATCGTTCGTAATATTATATTATCTTTATTATTTTTTTTTTTAATTTACTAGTATCACGGACGTATATCAATATTTTTCGTCGTTTTATCTTTAATTATTTAAATATTATTTAATTATATTAAGTATATTGAAAACAAGTATAGTTTTATCTATGACATAATATATATAAATATACATTATGTGCATTGGTAAATAAAAATTTACTGGGTATTCTGAACTCGGAGAATAAATGTGGATTATTTATTGATGGATATTATTTATCGGTTCAAATGATTTAAAACCATTTACAAATATATATAAATGATATAGATGATAAAGATATAACGTATTAGATTATAATAAGATTACGTATTTTCACGCATAAAATTTATTAAAAATTAAACTACGCGTAATTTTATTTAAAAAAGGAACCGTCAAAATCGTTTCACCGAAATATAATTCTTGTTTCGTCGAAAAACTTCGGTTATTAATAAATACTAATGTTTTTATATACGAAAATGATTGCGCGTTTATTAGTACTCGCTAATGTCGGAAATCACAAAAGCTATCGAAGTCATATTCACGCCAACGGTTGATGCTCAATTGATTTGTGTTAGGATATTTGCAATCTCGTTCTATTCGCTATTTGATTCGAGTCTCTGTTTTGATCGATTATACGTTGTCGTGATTATCTCATAGATTGTTGTATTGATGCAAAACGTCGGCATTTAATCATCACTTCGACAAAACGTGTTTATGGCATCGTTTATCTTGTTATGCACGTTTTTGTGATGTTAAATTTGCCCGTTGTGTTCGTGTATTCAGAGGATTTCAAAGATTTCGAGTAATTCGACCGATATTGTTACGACGTCTTAGCATTTTTATATTAAAGCATTAATTCGGCACATATTTCTCAGCATACCCGGTAAATGTGGCATTGGTTATATTAATACATTCATAAACCTAACCTAACCCAATTACGTATCGTTTTGAAACGCGTTTTACTCTATTGTAGGTCACTTTATGTAGTAACATCCTCGTGTCGTTGACTGTGTTCTTCTTGCTGCTGGCTGAGATCATCCCTCCGACGTCCCTTGCCGTCCCGTTGCTCGGAAAATACCTATTATTCACCATGGTCCTGGTTTCTATGTCGATCGGCATGACAGTTGTCGTGTTGAACATTCATTTCCGGTAAAATAAGCGAATTAATAAACTAAAAAAATAAAATACTTAAAAAAAAAATGATATAAACGTTATCTCGAATATAAAGGTCACCGTCCACCCATACCCTATCACCGTGGGTGAGAACAGTGTTTTTGCACATGATGCCGCAAATTCTAATGATGCGCCGGCCACCGTATTCGCTGATGACGAACGATGGATTCCAAAGTTCGCCCGGTTATTTCAATGAACTGGACTACAGGTGCGTACATATATATCTAACGGAATGAGGGGAGATTTATTTAATTCGTTTTTGAAAACGTTCGTTATTATTTATACTTTATGGATTATTTCGTTATATGCGCTGCATAGTCGAGACAGCATAAGTGACAGCGGAGGCACTGATCAGAAACCTTCATCTCTGACCCAGAGACACTGGTCCTTCAAAAAGATCCAGTCGGTTGTGCCACACAATTACCGTAAGTCGTTTAATTAATCGATTATATGTTACGTAAAAACGAATGGTCGTTCATTTTCGGAAGATTATTACGATTACGCGTAACGGTTAAAGCGAGCACGTGTATTAATTTTTTTTATGTAAACATTTTTTAAAAAATCTAGAAGCGCTACTCGATTTTCACCTTAATGGATGGCATACAGTTTTTAGACGTATCTGACTTAATTTTTTTTATTTTACCGCGATACATCATCGATAACCAAACACACACACGGCCATACTTTGAACACGATATCACTTCGTACAAACGTCTGTTCATCATTTCGGCCCGATAGCGTCGTTTGATGACGACAATCACGATGGTTTCGTATCTATCGCTCACCAAAACGCAAAATGTGGGCTATAGTATGGCCAGCGAAACTAGGCGGATGACCGTCGCGCGCCTGGTGGCAAATTTCCAGCGGTACTTCCAAAACTATATTCCCGCGTAAAATTATTTTAAAAGTGTGGGAGTTGTAATAAAGACTAAACATTTAATATTTCTGTACGTAAAACTCATTATTTATTAATTATCATACGGGCTAACGAGTAATAATATTAATATTTTAATTGTTTACGCAATTATATATGTATGTACATTTAAAAATAGCTGCATCAGCTATTCATTTAATAAATAATACTCTTAGAACCCCCGATTTACGTGAAAATGGCCGCCTGGCGCAACGGTTACCCGCCTAGTTTCGCTGGCCGTACTATAATCAGAATATAAAAGCCTACGAACGTTTTTCGAAACGCGTGAAACGATTACATGATTACTTGTACGTTAAAGCGATTGACAATTTCTAAATCCCTGGTACAATATAGAGTCGATACAGGAAGTGCAATTTGAAACGAACATATATTAGGTACCAGGAGCGTAGGAGTGATGATGGCAAATACGACATGGCTACCTGCCTGACGTAGCCATCTTTTTATGGAAAAAATTGTATACATTCCCCAATCCCTTATTCGATGTTTACTTTTACAATAACGTACCGCTCGTAGAAGAAATGCGGAGTTTACAATTTTAGTATAACACTAATATTTAGTAAATAGTTTATGTATAAATGGGCATAGGTATTCGGGTGTTAGTGAGAATAGGTCACGTACTTAAAAATATATTTTCCTTTTTTTCAGCCGAGAACGTAATGCCGAAGACAATGTCACCAGATTTGCTCAAGGCTTTGCAAGGTGTCTGTTATATCGCTCAACATATCAAAGATGCGGACAAAGATAAAGAAGTATGTTTATATAAGAATAAATAATACTTATATATTTGGTATGTCCCGTAATATCCGTTAGTATATTTCCACAGCGAATAGTCTCGAGTATTTTCGAAAGATATTCAAATTGAAATAACCACTTAACTACCATATACCGTCAACTACCATATACCGAATTTCAAATAAAACGTATTCGAATCGAATAAAAATTTATCATATTTGAGCCGTTAAGTTTTCAAATTTTAAGAAAATTACCCGTCGTAATTTCAAATTAATTTGTTTTATTTAGTACGATAGCGACTAATTAGGACCGATTTTAGCCTAAAGCTACACAAATCCATTTTAACGAATTTTCGAGAAAAATTAAGTTTAACTTCGATCGCAATCGGCCGTTATTGTTTTTCCGCTAAAGTAACGAAAACCACAAACTTAACGTACTTGGCCAAATCGTATTAAATTTGATTATTTTTGAAAACAATATTCCGCGATTAAAATTCCATAAAAACGCTATCGGAATTTTCTTATAAATATTTATCGCTACAGCGGCAGTCGAAAGATTGAGTATGTTGGTCACCACGACATAAACAACTTTGGTGACGGTAATCCGTTTGTTTGGAAATGGACATTAATCTGTTTACATTACTTCGACCATTCGTTTCCCGTTCCGCAAATTGACGTGGGAAATTAACTTGGGGGGGGGTGTATTAGTTGTATATTTTGTGGATACCATTCCGGAAGTACATATTTTGTAGGTAAATAATATTATAAACGTAGACACAATCAAACCTTGTAATACTGCAAACAAAGTTCACTCGTATTTGTGTGTGTGTGTGTGTGTGTACCGTTTGTTATATTCCTCGGAAAAGACAACAGTAACAATATTCGAACCGAAAGTGACTCATTAACGCCGCGCCCTCGATAATTTTACACCCATTAAAATGTCTGAACTACAAACATACCGTACACACATACAGCGCAGTGCGCGTACGTATGGCCGTATTAGATCGCCTCTTTTTTTCGCGCCCGTGGGAGGTGGTGGCGTCGCGCGATCGTACATTATTATGATAAAACGATGGCCACGCGCGTGTACAACGACGTTCTATACTTCGGCCGCCGCAAGGTCATACTGTTGTGGAATGGTCTACGGCCCGCGAAAAGGAATATTTAACGAAATTTAATTTTCTTAAAAAACACGAGTAATTCGCTTTCGAGCGAATTACTTAAACATTTTATTTTACGTAAAAAGTATTATTCTCTAGAAAAGGATAATCGCTCCGTAGTTACGTTATTATGGTTTGATATGTTGAACGTTTTTTTTTTTAAAAATTGTTTCCGCAAAGTTGTTCGAGACATTTTCCCGAGTACACGAATTAAAATTTTTCTTTTCCAACGGTATTTAGCTTGGTAATAAGCCAGAAAAATTACGCATGTTGTACCGCGTGTTCGAAAAATGCTGGTACTTTGTTCGCTACGGTCAAGCTACAGCGAGAAAAGCTAGATAACGTTTACATTAATTATAGTCTACATTTTGTTCGGTCAGACTCGCCTTTGCCATTTCATTTCGTAAAACAACAAAATAATCGAACCGATTATCACGTTTCTTGCTTATATAATTATAATATTGATAAATACGTTGGTACTTTCAATTTTCTTTTATTTACTAAAAACAACCACGTTTTGATTAAAAATTCGGTCGAATAAGTGGCACAAAATAAATAAACAAATCGACAAAATTACAAAAACGAATTAATATTTAATTTATTTTTCGGATTTTGTCAATCCATTTTTAACGATAAATGGCGTATAATACGCGGATCATGAACAAAACGTGCTCAAAAATTCCATAAAAAAAACCGGGATAGTTATTCGCGACATTAGTAAATCTCATCAAAATGACGAAAACCGTACGGTGACTATATTGTCCCCGTATTTAAAAACTTGTCGTCGAAATGTCAACTCGACCTAACTTCCGGTTTGCCGGGCACGAATTCCCGGCACGCACACAGGTGATCGAAGACTGGAAGTACGTGTCGATGGTGTTCGACCGATTCTTCCTGTGGGTATTCACCTTGGCTTGCATAGTGGGCACGTGCGCGATAATATTCCAGGCGCCCTCGCTGTACGACCAACGGCAGCCCATCGACTTCCAACTGTCCAGCATACCCCGTCGCCGAAGCAACCTGGCGCTACCACACGAGATCGACTTCTACGAGCGTACGTACGGTGCCGAATAAAACAATTCGTCTATGATACGTACCAACATACATATATACATATATACAGTTACTGATATAAAACGTAATATTTATTTCCACATACTATTATTGTAGAAATCTACGACAAATTCAGTGCGAGTATATATATATATACTTAAAACAATAATAATAAGCTTATTAATATAAGTACATTCTTAATCGCGCTAAGTATTGCCAATTTTTCGTTTTTCTTATACGGTACAAAATTCGAAACACGTATATTTAAGTATCGAATTTTGAAATTATTATTTCGCGTTTTCCGATATTTTCGATGTTTAGATAGTTGACTTTGTTTATTCGTCGGTTTTTACGTTTTCAATCAATACCGCCAACTTTTCAAATATTACCAACACAAGTTGTATATCACCTAATTGTTAAAAATTATCGAGTTATTGGTAAATAACAACTACACGTTTACAATTTTTTTTTTAAATACATACGCCGATTCGACTACGCGTTCAACTTTTTGAACGTATTTTTCGACGTTTTTCAGTGCGTTACAATATTCGCGGCCTTAATTACAATATATTTTCGTTCTATTTGACCGTGCTTTTTTACTCGATAAATATAAAACGTAATTAAATCTTTAACGTTTAATTCCGTTTTATTTTAAACTAATGTTATTCACGTGATCGTTTATGTATCCACGCTCAATAATAGACGTTCAGTTGTTTCATACATCTCGTTATATATATATACTTAACATATTGAATTATAACTTATATATTACGGTCGAAATGGGATGATATATCGTCGAAGTTTTCACGTCCGCTAAATAGAAAAGAAAAAGGACCAACGATTACAAATTTTGAAAAATATACTTTTTTCGTGTCCGATTTCACATATATTATCGTGCGCGAGAAATATAGTGGAATTCCTCCCCCCCCCATCCGGCCCTTGTCTAATTCGACGCCCCTTGTAATCCGACATGTCTATCACTGTACATAAATGTAGTTCAAATAGAATCTTCGATTTGTAATTTGTCGTATTACAAGACACTCTTTTTCAAAAAATTCCGGTCTATAGGGGTTTTTTAGGCAGAGTACGACGAATTCGATAGTCCGACACACCGCCCTGCAAAACGTTTGTCGGATTACCGGGCGTCGATTACATAAGCCGCGAAGATTTTAGTCTCTACCGATAATGGCGTCTCCAGCAAACAGGGGCTGTTATGCCGAATACTTATCGCGTTCTTCGATATTAAATAATAATCGACGTTATCCGTACACAATTTAAAAATATATACACTATGTACGTATAATATTCGTTCGAATATTTTACGAAGAGTTTTTTACTGACGAAATAAAATCGTTTTGTAACAAAATAAATTTAGAATATAAATATAATACATACGTTATATAATATCTATAAGTCACGGCGGTACAAAGACGATATCGTAATATGGGCCATTTAAAAAAAAAATAAAACCGTTTATTATAGCGATTTCGAGATTTCCGAAAAACCGAACTACCTTCGGCCGTAATTTTATTGAATTTTGTTTCTCTATAACGCGAATCGCGCGTACAACACCATTGTAAATGTCGATCCTGGACACGCTTCTGTAGCGCTACGATGGATAATAATATCGTCGTTTGAATATCTGCATTGCATCTCGCGGGTATAATACGAATACTATTCTCAACAAATTATATAGCGTAATAAACGATGGACGATTAACTAGCAATTAAGCGTTTACAATAAGCTTTATTATTATATACCTAGAACATGATGAAATTGATTTATCGTAAAATTCGTTTATTTATAAATGCGGGCAGTTCACATGGCCCTTCAGACGTCGAGTAAATGTATATATGTATATGTGTATGTGTGTGTGTGTGTGTGTGTGTGTGTAGTACAACAGAATGTCAAAGCGTATATGAACGCGATATATTAATATAGCCATTAACTTTTTGCTTTGGCCGAGTTTAGAGGGCATTATAATAATATCGTATACTGTAACGCGTCCGGCTATCCCATTTTGACCGTAACACAAGCGTACGGTATGTGTATAGTTCGCTATTTTAATATACTTTTTTGTTACCTACGCGTTCGTTTGAACAGGTCACGTGGCGAATTTTCGTTTCCTCGCCCTTCTACGACAAATCGTAACCGTTTCCACTGGACGATGTGCGCGCGCGTAGACAATATTTATTGTATGGCTCAAAGGCGTTATAACTATTAAGTGTAATTATTACGTAAGCGTCTAGTTCATTTGTATTATTGTATTACAAATATTAAAAAAAAAAATGTTAATCGCACGATTTCTAATTTTTTTTCGTTTTTTCGTATTTTCAATTAGAATTCTGTTATTATAACGATTTTAATTTTACGAGAATTCGTTTCCCGCGTCTACGATTGGTACATTTATGTGACTTAAACGATTCGTTTTTATTACCTACTAAAATGTTGTCGCGTACTTCTAAGTATGTATGTCCGAAAATGTCGAGGATTCCGATCAGTACTGTGGTAGTTGTATATAGTAAATTACAAATATTAGTGTCGTCACTCGAGTAAGTAATACGCATTTGTGCGTAAAAAATGGATCGCACAATATTTATACGTCGCACGAGCACAAATTAGCTTCGCAACAACCAGGACCTTTTTTTACCGACGCAGCGATTATATATATATACGTGCGTGTATGTGTATATGTAATTTATTGCCAATATATAATGATCTATACACGCATTGTGTATTGGACAGACAGTAGACCACCGCGAAAGCCACAATAGTTGCGACACAGTCGTAAGTGCTAATACAAACACTCAGATATATACATATACGTAAATTGTAAAATATACAGAGTGATTTCCGTTTATTACCAGCCAAGTTATATCCCGGGAAATATAAATAATTTTCGTTACGTATATTGTTTTTATGACGACGTTTGCATACGACGTTTTATACTTTTCGATAATTTCGATATTTTTTCTCCCGCTCTTTATTTATTAGTACCTATACAACTGTTGGTTTTTAAATAACCGAACGAACGATTTTAATTAAACGTTCTTTAAATACGCGTTTTATCGTAGGTCTGTCTGTGGTCTGTAATTAACGACGCTTTAATAAACGACGAATGAAAAATTTCGAAATAAAAATTTGTTCCAAATGTTGGTTTCGATAATTGCTGGCTTACGCAAAAAATATTTACCTGTATACGCTGCCGTGTCTCGTTTTCAAAATAATAATAAATACGCGAATATTTTATAGCGAGCTGCTACTGCCGCGGTTTCCAGTTATATCCATACGATCTTTTATTCGTATTTGGGTAATATCAAAATATATACATATTATTATTTTTCGCTTACATTCGAATTAATTTGTATAATATATATGTACTCAGCTTCCACGCACATGACAATCGTTAGGGGAAGGATTTTTTTTTACGACGACTCAACGACAATCGGATTTCTAGAAGTAATATTACGCGAGCGTATAATATACTCTCGCGAGACGTACGAAAAAATCAGCTGAGTCCACCGAAGTCTTTTTGGCTTCCTCTTTTTTAGTCGCTTTTACAGCAATATCAAAGCTAGGATTCGCTCACGTTCTACAGCTAACAAATAAATGCACTGGTGTCGCAGCACTACTGATGGCTCTATAGGAGAAGGATATTCGGTATGTTTAGACTAGCATTACCGGGTATACATAAAAATAAAATGTGTATTTATGAAACCGGATAAACATCGCCGTTATGTTAGGTTAGGTTAGGTATAATATATATATACAGTTTTCGTCCCAATTCTAAGCGTCAAATAGTGAATTTGAAATATCTTAAACATGAATGACTAATGAAAAAATATCATGGGAATACATTTCCGTCGGAGTTATGTAACATTCTCGTTGTAGTGCATATACCACACACCCAAATATGCGTTACCTACCAAAATCTTATACGTGATTATTTATTATCTAATAATGTATATGTCCCTATATATTCGTAAATGTAAAAATATACGAATATACGATCGTCGTTATACACGTCACAGCATAAACACTTTCTAGAAGTCTCATACTTCCCATCTTCGTAATACAAAGAAAATTGTTTTGTGCGTATAAACACCCACACATATATATGCAATAAAACGTTTTTAAGTTTTTCAAATATTTTTTATCGTAAACTTATAATACTATTATGTCTTGTTATTTGTATAGTGTATGGTATATAAGTTGAAATATGTAACGATTATTTCGATAATTTCATTCCACGTATTGTACAGTTTATATACATATATTATTGTATAATATGTCATTACGTATTCATCGTGCGTAGTATTTTCCAAAAACGTATTTGTATTTTCATTTACATATACAACTAACATTAAAAATATGAATTTTTATGATCAGGTGCCAACTCATATATATATATTCGATGTGGAATCATTGGAACGTATCAACCAAATTCAATCGTTACATTCCCACTTGGGTACTTGTAAACGGAATAAAAATAATATTTTAGGTAATCATTTTAATCGTAAAATGACTTTTCGGGATGTTACGATGTTTTTATACGAAATTCTACAAAAAAATTAATCGATACGTGTTGAAACCTCCTACTCATTGTTTGCTGGTACGTCACTGATTTTACGTCGACGATATAATCGATAAAGCGATTAAAGTAAAAAATTTAACACGTATGTGGGACGCATGTGGGATACGTTTAGATAAAGTTATTATTTTTCGGTGATATCCAGAAACGCAAATTTTAATATGGCTCATAAGCGAAAATCGATTTTGCGCGTATGACCATCGTCATCGAATAAAATACGAGTCCAAGCATAAAAATAGTATAATCGTTAAATACGTACAATAAGAAAAAGTATATTGAATCTAGAACATTTTTCGGTTTTTTCGTTATTTGGTAATTTTAATAAAAATTTCGTTTAACAGTTTTTCAATGTTTTAACACATTTCATATAAAAAACAGTACTACCTGTATAATATATATCGTAGGTATAAAATTATTTAAATATTATCGTTAAACGTTTATCGGATTATTTATATATAGTCGAATAAATATTATATATAATTTTAATACAAATCAAAACCGAGTCTAAATTATAAATTTCTATTACACTTATTAAATAAATCAATATGACGGATGTATATTATATAAATGATTAGTGTTCGATTGATATCAACATGCCTCTTATGTTACGGTGTGTAAATCGATAAAATAAAAATTAGTCGTCGGGGGTAACGACAAATTGTATGTCATATACAAAAAAGGAAATGGTAGTTTTCTAAAATGGTAAATATAACGAAAGTTTTAAAAATCAATAGTAAATTGAATATATGGTCGTAAGTTGTTATTATTAATACTATACACATTTACACAGTATTACACGTGGTAAACTCGAATAACGTTGTAAATTGCAACGTAATAATGTACTTATACGTCCTACACGTACCTATAATAATAATGAAGTCGATTCATATTTATTCGTATCGACTTTAACGGATAAAAAATAATACGAGATAATAGAACGATATATTTATCGCGTTTAACTGTAACAATATAAAAACAATTTTTTCGTTATCAATAAATCGTTTGTATTTACTAGAGAGAGAGACGGGTGGGAAGAATAAAATAAAATACCTGCACAATGCACATTTATGTCTATCTATAAAATACGTATTATTTTTATTATTATTATTTCGCGCAATTAAAACAAATAAAAAATAGCGAACATTTTTAATTAATCGCGCTGATGTTGTGTACTTTGATATGTATATATATATATGTGAAGAACCCAGGGAATGGATAACTTTGAAATAATCAAAGTTAAACAAAGTGGATACCAAGACTATTTTGTCGAAAACTAAAACACCAATAAGTATTATTAACCGTTAAAAGACGAATAATATCAGTATTCGATAACGGTATCTAAAAACGTACAAAATATCTAAACCGTTGTCCCGCGTGATTTCTGTATAGGCGGTCCAGTGAAATCTGAACGTTTGATTCCGGAGGGACGCGTATTATACGTGCGATCCATCACAGTTTATCGAACGTTAAACGCGGATAGTATTTAGTCCATCGATGATGTGTGTTAGTCGATTAACAATAAAAGCGTACTAAAGTCGAAATTTCCCGTTTTCCTTCGTATAATATAAAACGTCGTCCCCGTCATTCGTCGAACGATTTCGCAAAATTTTCAATAAAAAAAAAAAAAACTATAATATATAGCTCGAACGAATGTACGTAATAACATACTAATATCGAACGATATACGAGACGAATTGATTTTTTTTACCAAACGTCGATTTCTTTTACGCGCGTCATTAAATTGCGTTCGTTTCATTAGCAAATGTTACGTGGTTCCAACTAAATGGCGTATTATTCGACGGACAACTACGTTAGTCAAACAGTGGTATTGGTAAATTTAAACGACAACGATAATACGCGAATTATATATAACTTGGGCGCGATAGAACGGTTTTATTGTATTCAGTGGCGTATATACACGTATACATCTTTTTAAACAAATGACCCTTTCATTTATAGTTTCACCAGACTCGCCGTCGGGCACATGTGTGTATATATATATAATATCCAAAGGGTCAGAATAATTAAAGACACGACCGATCGTATATTATATAATGACAGCGACCGGAGAAATTAGTTATTTTTTTTCGTGCAAGTGTATCACGTTTTGAAATAATAAAACGAGAGACGCGCGAATGGGATTAAAAGACCCAGACGAACGTACGTATATATATGTAGATATACGTTTTTATTACTATTTTTAAGATTAATATTTTCGTTCAACGCGAATAAACGTTAGTTATGTTGAATGACATATGCTAGCCGTTTTTATTTTCTGGCTTGTTTCCGTACCGTATCGAAACCGTTAAAATAGCTAACGAGAGGCTCTTTGTTTCGTTTTTTTTTTATAGTCGCATAATTAGCGCGCGTTAATATTTAATAATAAACCGCGATGTAGCAGCTGCCCTATTTCGCGTTCCAGAAGAAAATATACTTCTTTGTTTCGTTTTATAGAATTTATACAATAATACTTATAGAATAACTGTTCGTTATGGATATCGTGTTTTATATTTCTAACGAGCTCGGTAAATTTGCCGGGTACAATTTCACCCTCTCTCCTAGCCGCCAAAAAAATAAAAATCGTACCTAGTAATTGTTTTTTAACCTGTTTCGGGCGACCATCGACTGACCGCCTGAGAAAACGTTCGGTTTTCGATACAGTGTTGTGCCATAACGACGTTATTTATTTTCTAAATTTCAAGAGAAATAATATACGTAAAATTCGCGCGGTTAATTTAAAATTCTTCAATAATAAATACGTCGTTTTCTCTATACGGCAACAAGTGTACCGATTTAACGATCCGTATACTTACAAAACGCATATAGTTAATCTAAGAAGATCGAACAAACACTTAATATTATTTACCGGAATTCGTATATGATTCACGCGACGTAATATTTATAGCGCCATATAGAATTTGAATACAACGTTCCAATCATCCTACAAATATGCGTTTAACAAACAATAATTAATGGTTTACAAAAATATTTGTTCTTATCGTGTTTAATATAATAATTGGTAACCGGCAACGCGCGGTTTGGAGTTTTTTTTCTACGATCAACTGTTTATATCGCGTAACGGGTACGACCATTGGGTATTCGTGTAAGTACAGCAATCCCCCGCAACTATACACAAAACGAACGAACCGAACGCGTACTTTGTTCGAGTTAGCGCGTAAATTATCTTTCCGTTTGTTTTTCCCGTTATAAAAAATAAAATCGTAGAATAAAATAATTATATATTACGAGCTACGCACGTACGATATATAAATAATAAAATAATTACAATATAAAAATTCGTTAACGTAATAAATAAACGGAGGTACTTTTTTGGGGTGGTCGACCCCCAAATAGCTGGGAAAGAGGCGAGGAAGAAGAGGTACACGCGTGGTATATTATATATATATATATACGTTAACGTACCGTTTATTCTTTAAAAAGAGTTGAACTTATTTATTTTCCGAGCTCGTGGACATTTCCGCGATTACGCAATAACTATTATATTCAATTCGCGTTCTTTATTCACGTGAATTGCGTTCTGTTTTTCGGTAAAAAGCGATCGGCGTTGTTTTTTATTATTATTACGACGAACGTACGTGCCATAATATTGTTCTCATGGACGTACCGTTGAGAGTAACGCATCGCATCCTTGTGCACTGGCGCACGTATTTAAACGTATTCGTAGTGCGGGATGGATGAAAACGATTTCTTTGACGGGAAATCATAGGGGCGCGTACTTCCGTATATACTTATAATTTCGTGACGTTCCGAATGTTTTCGGTAATTTTTTTTGACGTAATGTTTACGTTTTAAACGCGTATTCGTTCAAAATTAATAGTATACCGTCTTATTATACGAAAAGTATTTCGATTTTCTGTGTCTTATAGAGACAACGTATCTAATGGTTTCACGGAGTTACGTTTGATTTGAATTTCGCGATTGTGTTACTTATTACGCACAGGCGCGCGCGAAATACAAAAATGCAAGTATATATAAGGTCATGCGGTAAATATTACGGGTTTTTTGCTTATATATTGTCGTAAAATCCGATTTATAAGACATAACCCTCCCCAAGACTTATTAATATGCCACCGTTGCAACGTGAATTTGAAAGGTCAATGACACTGTAATTATACGCGTTTATTATACGTAATAAACGTGTACGTGCGCGTAATTACGTTTTGAAACGAACTATTGTCCACGCATTAATTACAATATAAATTAAGTTGTAGCGTAGTCGGTACTTTTTCGACGAGTTTTTGACTTTCGGTATTTTCTTTAAGTATAAATCAAGCCAGACGTTACAAACACCGGTAACGTTATAAACGTATTCGTTTCGAACGCGCGAAATTAAAATACAGTCGACGAAAAGAAGCGAGTCGAAATCGAAGTTTTGTATTATAATTTATTACGCCGTCGTTCGTAAATAATAAGCGCGATTAAAATATTTTTGTTATTTCGTAACGGGTAGTTAGTTGATCATCTATCGATTTATTTCCCTTATTCAATTTTCGACAATTGAACTTACGAAACGTAACAAAAGTGTCGTTTATAATATACAAATTCCCCCGTCGGATAAAGTCGAACGCAACGCTGTCCAATAGAATTTTCATTTGAACATAAGAAAACGTATTTAAAATATTTTTACGCTGCTAGATGCATTCGAATACGACGCGCAATAATAATTATCCGCAGCGCCCAAAGCTCGCCAATTTTTATTTATCTTTTTCGAAAATAACCGAATAGAATTTTAGGCGTAAAAATAAACCAGAGTAAATAAGAAATATTGCGACATAGCGAATTATTTGCTTTGTATTAGTTTACACACACCGCCCGTATAAATATACATACAATACAGTTTAAACAGGCTATAAAGATTAATTCTTTATCGCGTCTCGTTATACAATTGTGTTATTATTATTGTACGTATCTATACAACGTGTAACAATAACCTGTACGTTAAACTCGTATATATTTGTCATTCGCCTACTTGGGTAGTATTTCGAATACAGTATTCGGCGTACAGTAATTGAAATATGCGCGAAGTGTTTATTATTTAAAAATCCCTTTTCGTACATTGTAATCAAGTTGCGCGTTTAAAATGCGCGAATAAACGAATATTTTACCAAATTTGATCGTAGCGTAACTGTAGCGCGTATTTAACACAATTAGTATAATTCGCGATTATTATTGATTAACCGTACCGGTTGTTTACTTAGCTTTTTTCAACGAGTGGAGGCGATACATACAACGACAACGTTCAATTGTATTTCCTAGGTTTAGTTCTTGAAGGCGCGATTATAAATCAATAGCGTTTGCTACGTTTCTTACTATTTTTTTGAAATCGTGACGCTATTTATTCAAAATTACTACCCGCGGGTATAATTATTAAAATTATGTCAATAACGTGTCAAAACATATTTGAGTATAATACGCGAATTGAATTAACGAAATCGTCGAAGTACGTTATTTCATGAACGTCCGCGTGCCATAGTTATGTTCATTTTCACGATCCTAATGAATTTTACAACGCGGACGTCCCCGGTAGTTTATGAAAATAATGGTAAAATAGGTAAAATAGGTATAAAATACCGAATTATCTATCAAGTCGATACGTGTACGGCGTATTTATACGTACGTCTAAACGCGAAATCGACGCGTGCGGATACCGCATTCGCGAGATAACGGCGGTGTATAAACCTAAGGCGTTTAAAAAACGTGTCTAAGTGGCTGATAAGCCGCGCAACGAAATATTATCTAATCGTTACGACGGTGTACGAAGAAAACGAGAGAAAAAAAACAATAATAACGTTAATAACAAGTAAACAAAAGATACGTTTCCGAGAAATTATTTTTAAAATGAAACAAAAAAAAAAATTAAAAAACGGCGACGCGCGTTATTATATTGTGCGTAGAGACACAGACTTCAACGTTAAAATGTCGACTACACCTTAAGTAAATAACTAACACCGCCGATTAGATATTGTTTTTCGGTAATATTCGACGTTAAGACGATATTTCGTTCGCATACGACGTTTCGTACGTTCGCACGTTCGACTTGCTTACACGTACACGCGTAAACTATATACAAATCCGCGTAGCTTCGTATCCAAATGATTTACGATCGAATTCTCCATTACACTACGCTCAACAACTATTTTCGAATCACGCGTAAGCAGCGAGCGCGTTCGTTAACACGAAACTTAAGCCTTTACGTCCATTCGTATTATATTACGGACGTCTATACACGATTATTATATCGACGGTTTTGACACAATTTTACAATTATACAATCGAGAAAATAAACGTGGTTCAGGAAAGGCGTAACGTCATTAAGGGAATCGGGAACGAGGATTTTCTGTCCGACACACGTGAGACATGGGACTTCAGACAGGTTACTTCCAAATGCGTATCGAATGCCGATCGAAACAGATTTCAGTTGGTCGTGCAGTCCACCCGTGGATCGATTTCCCTACGTTTTAGACTCCGAGCGAAGCGAAGTGTATATTGTTTATAACGCGTTTTATTTCGTCTTATTGTTCGGAGATGTAATATTTACATGAATACGACGTTAATTTTCGGTAGCGTGTATTATTTATTCAACGCGTATTTCCATCATCTGCGCCGTTTCCTCGAACGTGAGTAACAATTACCGGCAATTTTCATAAAACGGCGACGAAAGAAACGGCGACAATTTCGGTACGCCCGGTTTAAACACGCGCGAATATTTGTATTCCAGACGTAAACACGTGTCACGTTATGACGAACGATATTTTAAGAAAAAAAAGAAACGCTTAAATCGTTAAACTGTTTTCGAAGCGTGTGAACTTCGAAAAACCACAAAAGGATACCGATAGCAATACTTCGCTCAGCGTTGTTTTTCGAAAGCAATCGGATATCAAACAATTATACGACTCTATCCACATCCGATCGAGACGACTACATTTTATTATATTCCCGTACTACTTTAAAAGTCCATAGATCGTCACTGCAGCCGGGTAATATTTACGATAGCGTTAAAACACGCCAATTTCGGGATGGATCTCGTTTCTGCTGCAATCATTATCTATGATACGAGCGTATCATACCATACGTCACCGCGTCCGCTTACGTAATAATAACGTTCGAATTTTCATTTCGGCCTCTAAAACCTTCGACTCAGTGAGTCTATAGTGTACGCTTATTATACCTATTCACGTCGTCGCGGATCTTAAAACACGATAATTATACGCCTGCTCTGTTATCCAACGAACATATTATATACGCCCGTTAAAAATATTATTTTCATTCAAGGACCCCACGGTCTGTTTTCGGTCTTAATTGAGTCCTGAACGTTTCGATGTAATATATATTTTATACGCATAGTTATTTCCGTTTACGCTCGCGCTTGACGCGTTTACGAAATGTAGCGATAAATAATTTTGTTTTTCATTACACCGTGTATAAGTGTGGATATACGTATATATACATATATATGCCACCGAAGTTGTAAGTTCGAGGTCCCTTGGCTTACCTTGATATGTTTCCACTAAGTCAAAATGTTGCTAAAATTTTGATAGGAACTATGTATTGATCCGTGGACCTTATATTTGGATTGAAGTGCTCAAATGTATTCGGATTCCGATAGACGAACAACTGCGAAATAATACTGTGATATTTACGCGACTGGTTTTTTTTTCGTATCTAATTTGGATTTTGTTATAATTTCAAAGAAACAAATTTGAAAGGCTCGAAAATTTAATTAAACCAATTATATCGGTCGATATATTTCGAGCTACGCGTAATTGGTTTTAACGCGTTTTCGTATTTAGATAAAGCCTTAGAAAATTCCCTATTTCCGGAATGTAAAATTTTGTTCTGAAATTCAAACGTTAAATAATAGCCGCGTTATATACCTACTCCGACAAAAAATATTTAACAAATTGCAAAATCGCCGATCGCGTTTTTGAAAATTTCGAAAGATAAATGTATTAGGTATTTGTATTTTCACGTATCGCGAAGCATTCTTTTCTATTAATATACGTAAAATTGTATTTATATTTTAAAAACTCGTTAAAATTAAACCGCGCGATATACTGTTAAAACAAATTGTTAAAATCGTAGCGCAGAATATAATTCACGTTCCGATAAAAATATATCAGTTACTAATATAACGTAACCTACAGATTATTATAGAACAAATAACCGTTTGTTCTATTATAATTTATTTTAAAAAATTCACGCTTCATTGATAAATGTTAACGCGATATTTATTGTACATTTTAAAATTCGAAAAAGTCGGTTACAGTAATTCGTTTTAAAGAAAAACGATATAATACAATTACATAACGCTTATCTACTTAAACGATTTAAATATAAGAAACGTTCGTGTTTTGTAAACTCATATTACAAAATGTTAGCTACCGCGCTTTGTTTTTAAATACGTTTCCGAAATATTCGAAACGTTTTCGTTTTCAGTGTTAAAATGTATGGAACATGTTTGTTTTTAAACGGTCTTCATTATGGAAGTACGTTTACGTTTATCCGAATCGTAATAAACAAAGCCCGCGGGTCAACTAATAAACCTGATAACGAAAAATAGGCGATTCCGCCGCGAACACGTTTTGATAAAGCTACGGAATAACAATCTGCCGAACTCTACGGTGCTACGCTTGAAGAGGCCTAGGCGTAGTGTACACGCATATTCCCGGCCGTTTTAGCCGTTATTCGCGCGTTTTTCCGCTTATCTTTGCCCGTTTGTTCGTGTAATGAGGGGTTTTTTAAACGTAAATCGTCTTTTATTCGAGGTGGGCTATTATTAGAGCGAGGTATTAAAAATAATCGAGGAAAATGGTCGAACGTCCCGTGTTTTTTTGATAAAACGAGTACACGTATGTCGTAAAACACGCGCTGGATTTACCGTACACCGGTTGTGACGTTCATGCCGAGCGGTATGATCGGCGGCCTACACAAGGTTTCCGAGAGGACAATACCAGATATATATATATATACATATGCCGAGCGCGTTATATTTTATTTAGTACAATAGTTGTCGTAAACGTAAAAAAAAAGCCGAGCGCGGTACGCGAACGGGAAAACAAAATTAGTTAAAATAAACACGTGTAACCCGTTAAACGGAAACCGCGATGAGTCAGATGGGTTTTTTAGGCGGGGTCGTCGAGTGCGCACGTTTCACTTTCACCCGAACGCCGATAGATCCGTTTTGAAACCGGTCCAGCGGTGTTGCGGCGTGTGCGCGCGCGAGCGCGTTTGTGGAACCTACCTACCACTTCGTTTACGTCACGCGGTGCCTCTGGAAAACGTGCGAAACCATTTTGGAATATTTTACGATCGCCTACGATATTATCAAACGCGCGTCAAAGCCGCACAATTTACCCAGAAGTAACGCGACCTCGTGACGATCGATCGGACAGTAAAAATATTCGAATATTTCCCGTGAGTTACCTACCCATAATACCGTCGTAATTGATAACGGTTAAAAAACTTACGAATGACAAAGTTACCGGAAACCGTTAAATGTCTAGCTTAACTCGTCACGTAATTATCGAATCGACGAGACACTTAAGTCACCGTTGCGGTACAAAAAGTTCGAGTCGCTTTATATTTTACATACGTAACAAATTTTCCGATATCGAAATTCGAAAGCGAAAGGATAAACGTCAAACGTTGATATTATTGCGTTATGTCCAATTCGGTAAAAAGGAAACTTTAATTTATACCACGACGCGGTAATCAGATAATAATATATTATGGACGCTACGAAGTAACGTTATTAACCGATAATTTTAAACGATATTTTTTCAATTTACGGGTTATTAAAAATTAATCTTACGAAATAATCTAATCAAATCAAATGACCGTTACTCAACTCAATCGCCGATATTAGGTGACTTGCCCAATTCTCAAGTATTGAGGCACTTTCAGTATTGAGAGCAGAGTTAAGCGCCTCTTTCCTTCTATTCGTTTACGAATGTCTGGTTTTATTCTTGGTCGAAGGCAATCAAACAGTTACATATTAATATTCGATTGTAACTATGGAATAACCGTATATACCTATATCAAAACATACATAAGTAAACACCAGTTACGAAATCGGGTTGTTAAAATTCTGAAGTACTATTTTAAAAGAAGTATATTAATATTAAAAGTATTTGGCGAAGATTATTCCGTAAAAAATGTATATATATATACATACAATACAAGCACAAATGGAACAATCGTGTTTTCCTTCTTTGCACCCTTGAACATGTTTTGATATTTATAGAAATAAAACGTATATAGTATAACCTATTAAATTTATGTGTGGAAAATCCGCGTTCAGACGGTAAACACGTCGTCATTACGTTATTGTGACATCGTGATATTTATCGAAATTAATTAGCTTTGTACCGATTGTGTTTTTCATATAATGAGTTCTTGATAAGTCGGCGTTAAATGTCGACCGTTGTAGTACAATTATTTGAACAATAAAGAAACGATTAATGAAAGTGAAAACCGCGCCGCTTGTATACAAACATTGTGACGTATACTTATGTTTCAAACAGTCGCGATTACACGTGTTTAACGTATTCTTACTATTCTCACACAAAACGAGATTCGGTCGTGCGACATACTCATGTGTAACGAGCCGTCGTACAATTATTCGCCCAAAACGATCGCAACTTGATGCATGCACGTCGATCAGTGTCGGCCGTAGCCGGGGATTTTATATTTATCGTTTGTTTTTTTTGTCATTTTTTACTCTCCAATTCCCGATTAAATTGTATTTCGGACACATTATCGAGCACCTCCCCATCCGTTTAACGACGCTTAACTGTTATCGTACTACTTTCACGACTTCGTGTGCCCCGTAAACAATTTAAAAATTCGATCGCCTGTGATCTAACCATTTTCATAATACCGCTATAGGGTTTTTGCGCTCTTTGTGCGGACAATTTTACGAGGCCTCGTTTATCCTTTATCAAAATTAATTAGACCAAGACGA
This sequence comes from Geopemphigus sp. TES_GeoC_2020, assembly GCA_025469175.1. Classification (NCBI taxonomy): domain Eukaryota; kingdom Metazoa; phylum Arthropoda; class Insecta; order Hemiptera; family Aphididae; genus Geopemphigus; species Geopemphigus sp. TES_GeoC_2020. The sequence continues at coordinate 65,546 of JAIPRN010000157.1, forward strand.
ATTTTGGGGTCCAAAATTTTCTTTACAAGTGCACCTTTTCTCTTGTCTATTAACCACAATCAAAATCATCGATGAAAAAGCGTGATATTGGTGTTTATGTGTTACAAAAATTTAATGCCGGCACGAGCAAAAATCCTAAATTCGATTCCGCCTTCAATTCAAACAATTCGTGATAGAGTATTTTCTAAACTTAAACATATTAAAATAGAATTTCGTTCGACGTTACGGCAAAATTAGTTAACCTTAGACCATTGCTTATTGATTCTAATGTTTGTGCAAAAAAAAAGAAATAACAATCAATGTACAAAAGCTTATACAGCTAACTCTTTAAAATCAAAATACACGGAAAAATGTTTAATTTGTATTTATTATTATTTATATAATTTTATTTGTCATTAACTAATACTATAATTATCTCCATAATGTCGTAACGTCTGATTGTTATTTATTTTATAAATTAAATATTGACGTTTACGTGATAACTATTGGTAGGATATGTTTATGGATATAAACCAACATATAATACAATAGTTTACTTAAATATATATGTTGGCTTATATGTATAGAGTGTATAAAGTATATATGTTATACATATATAGGCTTAAATATATATTTCGTGTAAAATGTAGAAGTTTGGCGTCGGTGTTGTTGTTAATGTTTTTGGCAGCCCCTTATAATATTGCTTTAAAGTCGACATTGACTGACCATTCGTTAAAAACTACGACGACTCAAAAAAATTGAAATACGAGTTAGCTACGCATATTGTATTTGTGTTTGTTATTTTTCTAAATAATTGTAAACGCAATAACGTGGTAATTATACCATTTCCGCGTATTTTATAATAAATCCAGCTGTAGGTGGAGATTTTTTTTTCAAATTTAATATTCCAAATTTTCTAGGCATTTCTACCACTTTATCGGGAGGCAGACGATTGTTTTAACGAATCTGCTCTTTTTCTTTTTTACTTCGGTATATGGCTAATAATAAAATTCAATAGAATAATAATAGTACAATAAAATATAAAATAAAAGGAATTAAATAAATATTATTCAATATAAACGGATGTTAGATACTAGGAGTGTATGAATAAGGACGCGTCAGTGGTCAATACGTCACGGCCACCTGCTTTACACGTCCACTTGCCTCACATAACTACTTGTTTAACATAGACACCTGTTTATTGAAACACATCGAACATTTCTGAATTCCTGATTCGATATAATTCTTTAAAATAGCGTACCGGTCGGAAAAGAAATGCGGAGCGTAGTGGTATATTTATATTATTTTAATATTAAAGAAATGTTTGTACGATATACCGTTTTGCTTATTTTTCCTAACTTCATGAAACAATGAACAACGAGGTTTCAAAAAAAAATTATCGAAGGTTTATATATATAGTATACCTAATGCAAGTAAATAATAATTGATACTGTACTTCGGAAATGCCTATAGATGTGTGATTTGGACAGAATGACTCATATTATATGTAACTTAAAATTTAATTACACTTAGGTACATTAGGATAAGCACAAACGAGGAAAAGTTAAACATGGTTTACATTTAGTTTATATAAATGAAGATGATTTAGGGTTCGAAGGTGTAGAAAAAGAAATATTGTTTACTTTTTAAAAAAATATCTCCAAAAAGAACAAAGTACAATGACGCATCGAAATCGTCTATATATATATATGTATATTATTGGCTCGTTTCTTATTGTCGAACACGTTTTTCAGACATTAAAGTATAAAAAGATGGAAATATTATCGATTAAAATATTATTTAAAGTATGATTATATTTTATTGTTAATATAAAACGTATAAAATATAACGAAATAATAATAATAATAATATATATTATAATAATAACCGTGATATAGGATTCGTTGTTTCTAAAAACACAAATACGTTTCTTTCGATCTATAAAATTCATTACTATACAACAATAACGCTGAATGTTATAAATGATATTTCCAAACACTTAAACGATAATTTACAATAATTTACGCCATACGTCACATATGCCTTCGGCGCTTAAAATTAAAAAAGAAAACGAAATTATACAGCGCGATTGCCTAGTTAATAATTTTGTACTAAAATTCGTAGTAGGAAATATAGCGTCGGTCGTTTTACGTACGTTATATATTAATTATCTATAATACTCGAACTCGTCATTAAAATAAACTGTTAGATTAACGCGTTAATAAGAATAAGGTTTTTTTTATTAAACGTGCAATTTATATTTGTAGTTATCGACACCAACCGTTAGGTTGTAACACCCTTCGCACGATTTTCAATAACTTTTCTTTAAGAATCCGATAATAATTACGGAAACGAGCGTGCGAGAGTACAACTCGAGTACAATACGAAGACGTAATACAAGCGGAAAAATCGCGTCGAATTAAATGCGTCATAGATGACCATTTGACAGATATCGCCGAATAAATTACGCGATATTAAAGCGAATAATCTCCCAGGCGAAAACGAATTCGCGCGCGTCGTTTCGTCCGCGTCCGAAATAAGCGCGAATCACATTTTCGCTATTATCGCCGAAAAGCGAACGACGTATCTATTAAACTTTAGACGAAAACTGTAATTTTGTAAGCGTAAAATGTATAAACTAATAAACGAATGTCATTAAAATTTTCGCGAATATTTAAGCGTATAATCTCTCGAATGTTATTATTTCTCGTTTCACTATTTCGGATAGACAAAATTCAAAATCAACGTTTAGTGACCATGTGCCGGTATACGTGACAAGTAATTGCGGTAACATTCTTCAAAAAACGCCTTTCAGATTAACAGCAATACACACGATATGGAATTTTTTAATAATACAGTTTCCGGAAAAAAAACCCTCCTTCCTGTAGTACGTTTTAAAATTCCAGTGAAATGTTTTCATCGGTGTGTCGTATGATTTTCCCGTAATATTTTCTTGGGTAATAACTTTTCGATTTCTGCGATCCTGCGTAATACGTTCCTGATTTTTACGTAGCCCGCGATATTCGTCCTAAAACGAACATTCTTGGTAAATATTCGCCTAAAACCACTATCGTTTCTAAATAATATGTCCCTGTGTTATACGCGTGCCCGAGGAAAATGTTAGGTTCAAAAGTTTACGTTCGCTTAAAGTAAATAAATAGGCCCGTAATTTTCGAAATGGTTGAACGAACGAACAAAAACAACAAATAAAATGCGTCGAAAATTTCGGCAAACGACTAACCGCTGGCTGGCTGACAGAGAATATCGCTCTGTATATTAATATATCCTATCGATTTTGTTGTTATTAAAATACGGCCGCGAAATCGTCGTAAGCGCGCTCGCGCGTGTATTATTGTATTATGTAGCGAACGCGAGCGGTTTTATTAGCAAAACGTGGCAACATCGGACGATACGAACGTAGCCCGTGTATGTACCGGAAACCGGAGACATTCTTCTCCCGCGCGAGATCGTTGATATAACAATAATAATAATTCGTGCGAACATCCTGTATATTTTTATACACACATCCCCGTGAAGATTTCGATACTCGGCGCTCGTAGCAGTTCATACACAGAATGGTAACATTTCTGACATTTCGCGATGCTCTCTAAGTAACTCAAGTTTGGATACTAGCTAAGATAACGCGTTGGAACGTTTACTCGATCGAAACAGATTCGACTTTTAAAATTAATCACAACTCGTTTTAATTTCTTAAATATTTTCCAAGTATATAACTGTAGTATATATACTGTATAGAAACGTGTATCGCGTATTGCGTTATGTCGAATTTTGTTTCTCGATTATCCAACGTTGCGTAATTTGTGTAATATTCTCATACGCCGTGTAAGAATCGAAGTCATAACTAACTGTGGAATTTCCGACATTCGCCAGTTTTTAAGAAAGAAAAAACGCGTTTCGAAATTATCGGTCATCTAGTACGACGACTTTATCGTTCTACCTCACCGACCTAATACTGGCCCGTAAATATATATCGTATTTATTGTATACGGTTACGCGTAACTTCGTCGTTTGTTAATTATATTAATATCGCGTAAACGTTCGCCGCAAGGGTGTTGGATAGGAATATAAAGTTCGAGAAAAGATTTCTCGACGCAAATTTTCTGAAAAACGTACACTCCGGAAACGATTGCGTCGAATAAATTATATACGAAAAGAGTAGTTGGAACTACTTGTTTTAAATTCGTCGAACTGTTCGAATAATATCTCATAATTCCGTAAGCTCGTATAAAAACAACATATTTATCAATATTAATAACCAATACGTATAAATATATCGGTTATTTATTTTTTCTACAAAATATTTGTAGATAATAATTAAACGATAAAATTACGTTTTTCTTTTATCGCCAAAGCATACCTACGCACTTGACGTTTGTATTTATATTGCAGAGAGACAAAGCCGTGGAAAAATACAAATATTTAAAGTACACGCGCGTAATATATATATATATATATATATATAATAGAAAGTCCTATTTTTATACCTACAATTAATTTTTTATTTGCTTTTTGTAATGACTTTGTCGCGTGCACGGTAAAGATATTTTCGTGTATATCGAATAACAATGACTGTCGACAATAATAATACATATTATTACAGCGTAAAATGTATATTATAATTAGCTATCCTAATCCGATTTCGGAGTAAATTTTATGACGAGTGTAGGTAGATATCGTTTCGTTTCCATATTTAAACCGTTCTGACAAACTCTAAAGATATAATAACGATAATATTGTAGGCCTTAAAATGTTTAAACGCGTTTTCAACTATAAACGTAGTTCATTTTATTTGTAAACGATTACCCCGTACCCGCGATTTTGCTACAATTATATAGTACTTCGTTGTAAATAATTCGTAATTAGCGATAAAAATATAGTTCGAAAAAGTGTGTGTGTATTTTATATTGTAAAACCTGTAAGACTTTCGTACTTACAGCGTTGGATGGGAAAGGCGGGGACGACAATTTAAATAATTCGCAATTCCCGTTAAACGTGTTCAGTAGTATACCTATATATCGGTATAGGTACACAGCGGGTGTGCGGGCGTCCGCAACTTCACGCGTTGCCTCTGGTAACAAAATTTCGAAACTCGTCTCTCTCTCTCTCTCTCTCTCTCTCTCTCGATATATATATAGGAAAACTATAATATAAAAAGGCGTGGGGAGAGACAACCACGTTGAACAAAATATTGGTAAGTAAATAGTATACATAGCTCGTATATACGATAAAGAACGATTGGAACGAAAAGGAAATAATATCTGCACACTCGCCCAGTACGCGGGTAAACAATTATCTCCGCGTTCGTTAAAATTATTATTACGTATTTATTTATTATCGTCGTCGTCGTCGTCGCCGCCGCCGCCGTTGTCGTTGTTGTTGTGTCGGTTCGGTGAAAGGAGACGGCATCGTCGCCTTCCCTTCGACCCAGTCCACGGCAAGATTTCACCGGGTCAAGGATCTTTCGTCGTCGACGTTCTTCTGCCGCCACTTAGTGCAAAACCGAATTCGTTATAACGATTATTGTTATTAAGAAGTATTGGCGCGACTCGAAATAAAAACGATATATTTATTACACGCGATACTCGCGTAATTAAATATCGAGTGACGGACGTTTGTTAGGGTGAGAAGGCAATGGTGCGCTCCTCAACTATTTCCAATGTGCTGGGTGGGGGTGGGGGACCGTTTAATTTCTGAAAATGCAAAATACGTCAACTACCTTATACGAAGTTAATATTTCTAACTGCGTTCGTTATTAACGCGTATTAATGACGTGCTAAATTATTTACAAATAACGTGTTCACCGATCTTCCGTAATTTTTTTTTCAAATTTAAGTCTTACCAAATTCGAGCATTTTCATATACATTTACAATTTATACTTACCACGTACTTACGTAATAATAAACAATTCAACGTACATAATAATTATGGATAACCTTTAATACGTATTTTCAAATAGCTTATAACGTCATAAAGATTTTTGGATATATTCCTCACTTTCGATTTCGTTGTCACTCTCGTGACCTTTGTCTCTTTTCTTCTTAAAACATGCTCAAACCATTCATTCTCTCACACGATATCAGCTGTTTCATGAGCCGCTTCTATTATGTACTCATTTTTAACTATTTAATCTTTTCTAATCGTTCCGTGCAAAACTATCACAACATGATTATCTCCGTTATACTCGTCTTCTATTTTACTTCCTCGTCTACTACCCAAAATTCTAATCCATCGCAGATCTCGCCGTTATCTTATAACAAATCTACCTTTAGCCTAATTAAAATCCTCTTATTACACAAAACGTTTAGCGCTTCTTTTCGCTTCGTCCATACACATTTAATTTTACGTTTCGTATCTTCATCAGAGCCATATCACTATTTTATGATTCTTTTTAAATACTCAACCATCTCAAATATCCTCGTGTTTTTCTTTATTCTCTTATAACAAAATTGCACTCTATATGTAACAAAATGTACAAGCAAAAAACTCCATACTATGTTCATATTGGAGATCGTTCAATTTGTCCGAAATTTCACCTTCGCCCATACCTGCGCCATAGCCTCTATATCCCCTACTCTAGTAAATCTAAGCCAGTCGAACATTTGGGCGGATCGTGTGTGTAATAATACAATATACCAACACGTCGTACCGTTATTATTATTAAAATTGTTTTTAATATGCAAATCCGACGGGTACGCGGCAAGACGACGAGGTTAATCGACAGACAAGGTCAAACGCGTTTACGTATACATATATAGACGCCTGGTTGGTCACGTCTAGTCTTCCCCTTAACTCTTTTTGATTGCACGCAAGATGGCTGATAAACGCGTAATCCGATCTTATGCCTAACCTAACCCAATACACTTGTAAAAAATATGTTCATGGTAAGGTGAACGTGCGTCCGAACACGTCGCCATGTGCTTTCTTCGCACACAACAGCTTCAACGTAATTCACGCGGCCAATAAAGTTTATAGTATATTTTCGCGTATATATTTTTGTACTATATATTCAAACGATTTCTGGTTACGCACAGTTCCTATACATTTTTAAAAATTTGCTTTCGCGCTTCTTTTAATTTAAAATTATAACAGTTCATATCTATATATTTATATATAACGGAAAAATTATAAATTTAATTCTAAATATAGAAAATAAATATTAGTTATTAACGTTTAGTAATAACAGTTAACGGGAAATTTTGAAAAAAACAAATTATAACAGGTAATATTCAGAAAAGAATAAATTAACGATGGAATTCAGTATGACCTCGGAGAATTAGAAAATAAATGGAGAAATGAAGATAAGATCAAAAATATTTAATAACTATAACCGCTTAGATTGAAAGGCAGAGTAATGAAAAAGGATATGAGACGAGTCGTTTAACTGAAGCTTACAGTAGAGGGTATTATAAGGAGAATCATTTAACGTAAGGAAGGGATGAGACGGAATCGATTATGACCTAAACGAAGACTATAGATTAACGGAAAATGATGAGGTTATGAAATCAAGAAGAGGGAAGAATAAAAAGAGAAATAATACGATAATGAGAGACGAAAGCGTTTGGTAATTTTAAACGTTAAAATAAGGACCAAATCATCTTAAAAATAAGTAGGTGTATGTATTAGTACATACGTAGGAAAATCGATAATTCAAATTTCGAGTTGTTTTAGATTTTGGTTAATATTTTTCGTATTTAATTAATTTTATTATTTTTATATTAAGAAAATGACGTTTTTACGAATATAGGCGTTAAGTAAAATACGCGTTTTCTTCTAATAAATCTAAAAATATAACTATATTATGTACAAGTTCAAAACAAATTAAAAATTATATTATTATAAAATGTTGACGTATTAAATTTCAGTAGTTCGATTTGACACAAAATAAGTACTGTTATCGAAAAACTCCGAGTAATCAAATATTATTTACACACGGCAGCTCTAATGAAAAATAATCTAATGATTGCCCAGATTTGCTATATATATATATATATTAGAAATACGTGTCTAGCACTGTTTTTGAAAGTTGAATATTTATTCTTCATAACCATAACAAACGATTTTTTGAATATATTAGTTGTCATGATCCGCAATGAATATTATTATACGTGTAGATGTCGTCTAATTCGAACCTTTAAATCATTCGAGCAGTTTGAAATATTACAATAATAGATGACAGAAATAATAATAATAATAATAATAATAATATTGTATACGTAATTCTTAACACTTTTAGGCGGTGAAATATATTTTTTTAACTATAAACATATTTAATCCTAATTATTAATGACTGCCCGCAACTTTGCTACAATTATTTATAACCACCCATATACGAGTGTGTGCATATATATATAACTCTCACAACTGGCTTCGCTCAGCACTCTTTCGGAAAAACACAAAGTCAAATAAATTAAAACCGTTAATCTAAAAGAGATTTTATTTATTTTGAAAATATTTGCTGCCACAATTTATTTGTCATCAATACGGACACGTTGTCGTGTTATTTTTTAATTTCTTATGTGCGACGATGATTCGATAGTAAAACGAGAAATAATCTGAAACACTCGAAAAATCATTATTAAAAGTTCTAGTTTATGAGTTTTGCGATTATAAACGTACAATTTTTTATAATATATTTAATATAAATGATACTCTACTCTTTTGTAGTAATATTTCCGCAAATTATTCGTTATACATAGTATATTTTACAACAAACGCGGGAGTATATTTATAGTTTTTAAACCACACACACATAAATATATATATATTCGATAAATTATATATATTATTTATGATAATATAATTTAGCCGATTATAAATCATAATAAACATATATTTATGTGTAGTCCTTGAAACAGACAGTTGAAACTTATAATGTAGTAAAAAAATATTTACGAAATATTTATATATAGAATATATATATATATAATAATAAAAATGAAAAAATAAAGAGAAGTTCCTGTTGTAATATGCAGATATATACACAAGAATTTAGCGAACAATTTTGTAGTTTCGGATTTCCAATATTGGCACAATATTGCAGGATCACGCGTTAATTTCAGAGTTTATCGTTTATGTTAATTTACTGTTAGCGAATTACATTATCTATATTTCATATTTGTCATTATTAATGTAAAACACGTAACATTACGTACACGTGTATAAATGTCGATAAATAAATCTCGAAATTAAAATCTAAATGTACAGCGCGCGATGCTTATTTCATAAACCGTATTAATAAACGTACAAATTAATTTACGATAAAAACGAAACCAAATGGCGTATAAAAAATAAATACGATAGTCCGTTGATAATATTCGGGGCTCTATAGGTTTAATATCGAGAGTTCAATTTATCGAGCGAAAAAACATTTTTGCGAACGTCTTCGAGTCGCGTATTTTGGTAAAATCATTACGCGTATTATTCGTAGTGGAAGGGTGATGAGGAAATATTTGCGCTAAAGACGTAAAACATGACAAAAACCGTACGATCGTTAAAAACATTTCAAGCAGGTAGGTATTTACAGTTATAGTTGACGTGTATATATATATATATATATATATGTAGGCATACTAAATGTCTAATAGTTCTTAGCGATAGATATTTAATCGTATATATTCTGTGTAATCGCTACCAGTAAAGTATTATTCTTTATTGTTTTTTTTTACTACGTTTTTTTTTTACTACGAAAATGCGGATTTTATTTTCCTCAACTAAGAACGTGTACACGTAATAATCGTTATGTATAATAACACGAACGTAATTTAATTTTTACGTTTACCATACAGATTAAAAATACGTACACAAAAACGGTCAAGCCGATCATATTCATAATATTCCACGCCGGGCGGTGACCCAATATTACGAGTACATACGCCAAAGGAGAACAACGACGACGGAGTTTTTAACGTTCGATCGAACCGTGTTATTAAAATAATAATAATATACGCTCGCCGGGCGCGCGCGCATAATATAATATATACTAAGAACCCGCATCAATGGTATTCAGACAACGTTTCGGGCAGTAATTGTAGAGCGCGTGTATTTGAATTTATTTCCTAAACGAGAACGAAATGGCTTTCGTGTTTCGCGTCGTCGATGAATATGCGAATGGAGTATCGCACAAATCGAAGGTTGTATACGTTGCACACGGGCCACGAGACTTTTGTAGCGCTTTTGAATCTTTCGTTAAACGCGTGAAACGTTCGTACACGTTTATAATTTAATTGTTTTACCCTTAATAATACGTATTTCTAACCTTATCACGTATGAATGAAACGGTAAACGATTATCAAACCGATAGTTTTAATTAACGATATAATTTATATTTATAAATATATAAACGCGATTAATTAAAATATATCAACTTTTATAAAATGATACGTTACGCGCAAATTCGAAAACTTCAAATTGCCACGCGACGTCGAATATTTAATAATTGTATTTCTCGAGCCTACTAAATTCCCTCGAAATCCCATTTAATACTCGTCACATTCTTTCTTCTCAATCTCATTCTGTCATCCCCGTCACCATATCCCCGTTCGGGGCTGCTTGTTTAACACCAATTTGTAAATATAATTCTAAAGACTAATTATTTGCTACGAAGTTTCGATAAAATAAATAAATATATTTCTCGAAACAACTAATAATAATATAGTCTGGGTCGTGATTATATAGCACTCCCTATGGATATATTAATACGAACTCGTGAATAATATAAACGCCAATATTAAATATACATTTTATTAGGCACCCCATTATCGATCAATTATTCGATATATGTGTTATAATATTTCGTCGCGTGAACAATATATGTATAGGTAATGTACTTTTTCTAAAGAACAATTTGGATTGGTTTTTAGATTTAAAGCGTACGTTTTAAACAATCACGATTATTTTATACGTCATATAAAGGAATATACGTCGAATCGTTATAATAATATTAAAATAATACAAATATTAACGCGCAATTTTTCGGTATATTCTTGACACAAAACCAACTTTTCGTCAATATTCGCCTAATATTGAAAACAGAAAAATTTGGGTTGAGCTGATTACAAGTAAAACAAAATGAACACGATTTCTAGAAACCCGATTTTCATATTTTTTTAACTAGTTCGTCAATTGTCAAAAACGTTGATGTTTTCAACGAACGTACAAGGTTAGGTATAATATAATAAAAAAATATTAACACTAGCGATCGTAAATGCCTACAACCATATTCTACATAAGCGTTTTATTTTCAATCGTCTATTTGCTTATTATATTGATATAATTTATAACCGTCTATAATCGCGTTTCCTTGGCGAATCACAAGACTCCCGAACTCTCCATTCGTCCAGGAACACTACATTATTCGGATTACTCAAGATCTATTGGTAATACAGTATTATATTAACTCTTAACCAGCTATACCCATCGTCTATATATTTATGTTACTTTTCCCTTTTCTTTCTTGTCAAATTATTACGCATTTTTATGTGCATGTTTTTAATATAGGTTATGTTTATTTACATTGTCTAATATATATATATATATATATAATTTTGACGTTTTTAATCGAAACTTTTTTACATTTGTTATATTATTTCATTACACGGACATTGGACTACGATTACAGATAGTTTATACGATATATATATATAGTTATATACAAAATGGATACAGTTAGTAAAAAAATGATATATACACGTATAATTCGTCCAATATACAAATTGTATATAAAATATTTGTATGCTATTAGTTCTCGATGAATCGACGATAATTTTCCGTCAATTAATTTAACGAGATATATTAAACCATCTGAGCAAATATTAATGTACAAATGATTTTCATTATTTATTCTAAACCATTTTTTCTACTTTTCGTCGATATCTTTTTAATATTTCAAACTAAAAAACGAAAAAGTACTTCGTAGTCTGATTACAACGAAAACGAGTTAAACATGGTTCCTAATAAACTGACTTTTATTGTTTTAACTATCGCAATTATTGTCGAAAATGTTGATGCCAGTAAGTACGGCCTATATTTAGTGTATGCATTTATAAAACACAAATATTTACTACGGTATGCGCGTACAATTATTGCGCAACAACGGTGTTAATAACGTGAATCAATTATATTATTTACATACAGGTGGAAAAAAAGAAATGTAATTTTTGAAAGTATTTATTAAATTATTTTATATTTGAAATAAAATATGTATATTGTATATATTATTTTTTAATGAAATTTTATTTTCATTTATAGTGATACTTAAACCTAATTTTATATATAGAAAAATATATTCCAATAACATCTGTTGATTAAAATTATATATATATACGCTAAATGCCCCGTTATTTCTTTAAATTATATTTTATTAATCGATATCGTTTGACATTGGTAGTTTATGTTCTATTCAGGAATATGAAACGATTTGTATGTGTTCAATACAACGTGTCTACGTATATTTATATATTTATACATATTCATTTATAAAAAATTGTTTTACCAGATTCGTACTTATATTTATTACACTGTTATTTATATTGATTGACTTATAAACCGAATGTGTTCAAATTATATAACTGACGTTACGCGTCATAAAACGACGTAGAATACACTTTTTAGTAGTGACCGAGTAATGTAGTAAATCTGGACAAAAATAATCGTAATTAATGTACGTAGGTAAATCGGTTTTAAAAATATTAAACGTCTTAAATATTTTCTAATCATTACTTAATCGTATTACATACTATAAATTACAACAAATTTTAATTCTACGAGTTTAAAAAGTTAGTACAACTCACCAAATTACCCAAAGTCAAGTATATAGCAAACAAAATGTAGCGAATGAACACATAGATAAACGTAAATTGTTTACAAAAATATTTAGTGGCTTTATAGTTAATAAAATGTTAATATAAAAATTTAATTTGAAAATTATTTCAAATTATTGCTACAATACAATCGACAACTCTCGCAATCACTCATTAAATTAATTTTTAAAAATTCGTACAGTTTTTTAATTTTAACAAACGCTTCAAAAGAGAATAATTATATAAATAAGTCCATATTTCCCAATATATATATATATATACAATTACAAATATAAGTGTGTGACTTAACAATATTTTCAAGGCAAAATTATTTTTAGGGAATTAAATAATTCCAGTCATAAAAGAGGTAAACGTTCTTCTAAATCTACGTCTTCAATAAATCAAAAAGTAAGTACCAGTAGTTCCAACTCGCAATCTATACCTAATAATTCTGCTAATCAAGACGAAATACCTAACGTAAATATTAATACACAAAATTCATCTACATCACATTCGAATGGAAATAGAAATATTTTTTTGGATCTCAATCAATTACCTCCAGAATTGGCACTTTCTGATGTTCAAAGCGATAATAAAAAGCGTTATTCGATCCAAACTCCACTTCCTCAAACTGAAAACGTTCGCAATGATTTGAGCGGACATTCACCAACACCATCTATAACTTCTAATTATCGAGATCCGAATAATCATTGGGATTTAAACCAGAATGTTAGTGATGAAAATGAAGATCAAGCTGATAAACCAGTAACTTTCAAGTTCTTCTTATAATTTGTGTTACATTAATGTCGGCCAAATGATTTATTTATTATTAAAGTAAAAATTGCAAAAGCGTTTTTAAAATAAAAATTACGTATGAATATGTTACTAATGAATAAAAACAAAATTATCGTCGACGTATTATAATATTGTATAACGAATTAAGTAAAAATTTCCTATTGTAACAATTTACATTTTTTCGTCAAATCGTGTGTGGTTGAATGTGTAATGAGATATAAGTCGGGTTCTTAAATGTTTTACATGCATATGTGTATTCTTAATCAACTTTTCTCGATCCTTTTTCCTAGAATTATTCCTCTACCTCTCTTCGTATACATTCCCTACACGACTATATCAAACCTATAATAAGATTGATAATGAAATCATATAAATGTATGATAATATCCACGCGCGTCGTCAGTTGAAAAATTGTAACAAATTTATAAACTCTTTTAAGCATATGCATTAGTTAAGTGATGGAAAAAGAGGATATAATAGAAGACCCAACTTATATTTCATAATATGCGTTCTATTCACACGTACGTATCACGTGTAGAATAATAATTTTGTTTGGTTTCTTTTTAATATAAAAAAAATCTTTGAATATTAACTCTTAATCAATATATATAATTATTCTTCAACAATACATTTTTAAAGTGAAACGTATTTGATAAAATCAAAGCACATATTCATGTACGATTTATAAATTATTTACTCGAGACCACCTTTTATATTTTGTATCGAAGCGACAAGGCCCGTTTTAATAGCGTACATAATACTGCAATTGTACCTAACACGAAATTACGTATTGGTTAAACTGCGACAAAAACAAAATGATCATGAATTCAAGAAATAATAAATCCATAGGAACGAATTATTTTTTTATAAAAAAAATTAATATTTATTAGCATAATCAAGGTAACTAGGGCCTTAACAAATTAAAAATTAAGTTAGAAATTATTATTTTTCGTAACTTCTAACTTAACTGGATTACTATTTTAAAGAAGTTATTCCTTATTCCTTATTCCTTATAACATATACTAATAAGCTTAACATGTTAACTTTTACTTCAATGTAACATCAACCTAACATGTTATTACTTAAAAAAGTAAAATCCTATTTAATATGTATCATATATAATTAAAGTGAATAGAAGAAATTAATCTTTTCCTCGATTGAAAAATGAAGAGCACACCTCGAACATAAAAAATTAGTAAATATGAAACATAACAAATAGAGAGTATGATTTTGATGTAAGAAAATAAGGAACATCTGAAGATGTATGATTACAATATAGGTGAAGTTGAAAGATTCAAGTATTTAGGGTGTGTATTACGGAATTATGGCGATTTAAAAAAAAACACGAAACACAGAATTAAATTTGGATGGACGAAGTGGAAAGAAGCGTCAGGTGTTTTGTGTGATAAGATAATTTCAATTAGGCTAAAAGATAGATCTTTTATAATAAAATAGTGGCGAAACCCGTAAAATATTGTATGAATCAGAATGTTGGGCAACAGACCAAAGAAAGGACGAATGTAATGGAAAGACTCTTTGTATCATGTGCCAACATTTAGATATATTTTAGTGAATAATCTTAATCGACTTGAAAAAATACGAACATTTGAAAATGCTTATAGTTGCTTAAACATATCGTAATGAGTTTTATATGATATATTATTACGGTGTTTATACAGAAGAAAAAATATTGTATTAAAGTAATTATTTCTAAACTCGTTATTTAATATTTAATATAGGAAAAACCAAAATAAAAGAAAAATAACATCTTTTTGAACAGACAATTATTAGTTAGTTCTGAATATTGTTTGTAAATCACACGAACGCGAAAAAAATCATTATCAGTATTGTTACTTTTCTATTCTGAAATAACTAATTTTTTTCTTTTGTACGTCAAGCGCGTGCTCGCATAATGATAAACCGAATGACTTATATAGCCAGTATATATATTATAAATACACTTTAACATCTATAAACACAATCATTTTTTATAAACACTTATCACAACACTATCCTATCCTATCGTCAATTCATATACAAACTCGTATAGTATAAATTTGACTTTGACATCGGTAATTATTATTTGAAAAAGCGAATCGGATACAAACAAATACTCTTCGTTTATAATATATACAAAGATAAAAGATATAAAAATAATTTTGTAAAAACTATTTACATAATATATTATTTTGAAACGAATAAACGAACGTTAGTTTGTATTAATAGTTATTTAATACAAATTATTAATAATTATTTGTAACAATCGTCTAGTTACTACGAGATTCTTGTGATTTTGAATTAGGTTAGGAATTATTCGAATTCATGTCATTAGTATATATATATATATATGTCAAATATTGTGGATGGACTTAATGGACATGCGGTCCCACTCAAATCGTCGAAATCAGATCGTTAAATAAATAATATTACTCACGATTCATATTTTACTGACTAGATACATAAGTGCACGACCATTAATGATAGGCGGTTAATATTTCCGAGTAAAATTGAAACTTAGGTATTGTATCGAAAAAGAAATATGTAATACCATAAATTCTAAACGGTGTAAACATTTTTGTTTATTTAGAAATTAATTTCGATATCTGTGTACCCAACTGTTAAGTCCGCTACCCATCGAAATTATGGTTTACGTTTAAACCTAATCGAATGATTAAAATATTTTTTATTGTATTTTACAGGGCACGAATAGTATTATTTTTAACGATCATATTTATTATTTATTCACTAAAAATAATTCTCAATACAATTGTGAGATAAAGATTTATTTTTTTATTTTTACACGGATCAAGGTGTATTTTCGTTTTATCCGTGTTCCATAAAAATATATAGGTACATTAAGTAACTTGTATACATAATCATGCTTCAACTAAAAATCAAGATCTTAGAAAAACCTTAACAAAAAAAACATTAATAATACTAGCCGAAACACGTATCTCTAATTGTAATTAATAAATAATATAAATAGGTACTTACACAAATAATAATTTTCAGCCGAAAAAACTTGATCCGCAAATTCCGACTATAATCCATAAAAGGTGTTAACGAATAATTTCTCGTAGACCATCAGCCGACAAAAAGAAAATGTTTAAAACATTTGGCGTATAAAATCGATTAGTGTATAAATCCATTGTTTATGACGATTTTTTAACGCGAGTGTTTATTAATTGTGTTTTTATGATAACATTTCGTGGAAAACAATAATAACCCGTCCATTCGAAGATGGCAAGGTCGAAAAATCAAAAAAATATGTTTATTTAAAAAAAGAAACGAAAAAACGTATTAAGTATAGTTGTTAAGCACATTTCGCAAGATTATCTGAAAAGGGAAATAATTATAGCGTACAGTTTTATTTGTAATACAAATAATATTAAATAAGCCAAATTGTAAAAACACATGTACTTAAAGAAAAACAAGTATACGCAACGTATATATCTGTTTTATTATAACGGAAAAGTTATAAAAATATTGTACATTATTCAATATTCGACTCATTCAGCAATACATATTTATGCGTACGCACGTACGTGCGTGTATTTTTATATTATAATAATTTTTATATTATTATAAAATTTATAGACAGATACAAATATTTTGAACTGGCGTAATTCAATCGAATATAGATTTGTATTTACAAGTATACTGATTTAGAATAGATTTTAAACACAAATCAAAATTGGTATTTCACATTCAAACCGTACGAACAATAAATAAAAATACCGATATTAAAAATCAAAATGCCTATCAAAATAAAGAAATATTGGTAAAATGAATTGAAACTGAGATCTTAATTGTTGAAAGCCAATATTTAAAATCGAGAACAAAATCGAATGAATTAAAATCGTAATAAAACAGCAATATTATTGAGATCTGTCGGGTATATAATATTGTAATATGCTCGATGAATTAAGCTAGGTAATCAACATATGCGTACATATCTCGATGAACATTCGTGATATCTCGATTCATATTTTGAGGTATTGTTACAAATAAAAGTGTTTTCTGTTTTTTATAGAACTAATTTCACATGCCGCCAGACGACGATAACGATACGAGTTCCGAGCGTTTGCTATTTATTAGCGAATTTCTATCGACTAGTGTAGGACTAAAAGTACACTTTAATTAAAAAAAAAAAATAAAATACTAAATACAAATGTTATATCACTATTATTATTAACAATATCCGATGAATAGTAATACTATTGACAATATTATAATCTTAATATATCGAAGAAAACAATTGGAAATGGAATTCGATGTTTAGAAACGAAAACTAAATAACAATAACAATAATAAAAAGTAAAATAAAAAACAAGTAGATATTAAAATTCAAGATAAACAAAATGTTTAAAATCGATAACTAAAAACCGATAGTCAAAATCGTATTCGTTATTAAAATAATTAAGGATCGATAATCGAAACGGAAAATTTATAATTTGGTCTTGAGCCATATTGTAAATCTTACAAAGATATTTCTTTGAAAACAAAAGTATCAAAAAACATCGTGTAAATAAAAACGCTCCAATTCGATGACAAAATAATCGAAAAATATAAAAATATTAACTATATTGTGTAATTAACTCAAGTTTCGAAGCTGATAGAGAAAATAATAACGTTTTAGTAAAACAACTAACAATAAGATAATATAAAAATATACGTACATTATATACAATTTTATTTGTTTGATTAAGCGTATATTTTTAGATAAATTAATCGATACAGGGTTTTTATAAGATTTTAGAGATGTATAATATTAAACCTTAAATACATTTTGTAATAATAAACAATAATAAAACATTTTTTCCAAAAATAAATCGTTGACAACTTGTCAAAATTTTGCGGTTTCGTGATTAAATAGTTTTACGCTTATGGGTTTTATGCCTACGCGCTCGCTATTTTCAATATATTTATATATCACGTTTTACGTTTACGGGAAATAGCCGAACGTATGTACTTAAATTATTTTATAAAACTACAGTATCGATCGTTTATCAACGTCGACGAATAAAATTGTTTATACAAAATGGACAATATATGTTTTCTCAGAAGAATACGTTGTGCTATAGGTAATATATGTACTCTAAAGTACTTACGTAATTATAGAGACTTAGGTATTGACGGATAAACAAATAAAATAAAATTAAGAATAGTTAATGATTGTAGAGGTATAAGGTGTGTATCCGATTGGTATAATAATAATATACGATTTAAAGTGGTGTCTCTAATCGTCGAATGTCAAGGCGACAACAAGAGACGTGCATACCCCGCTATTAGTTTTGAATCTTATCGAATAATATGTATGTGTTCTCTCGTCTGTGTGGTTTCAAAACAAAAAGATAAGCTTAAAAAAAAGACGCCAATAGTACGCGTTTTTCTTACTTTTATCAATTACACACCATGCGCGCAATATCAAAATCACGCTTCGGGATTACGCGTTAATTATTACAACTTAAAATGTACATATAATAGCTAAATTATAATTTATAATTACGCGTTCGTTAAATATTTAACGCGTAATATTAACTTCGGATTTCTTCGTGATTTACGCTTATTTATACAGAACGAACAATAAGTAAAAACGTAATTATACGTTAATTCGATATGCGTGTTAAATACGAGTATTCGTTCTTTCGTTGTTTACCGGCTTTGGTTTATAGGCGAACAAAGTAAAATCATTTTTAAAATAACGTAGACAAACATAGCTTATTTAACGTCTGATAAAATAGGAACCTACGTACGTCCTAGGCGCAGCGCCGAATTTATATTATATACACAAAATTCGCAAATCAACACTTTTCTAAAAATCTCATAAAAAGTCAAATTTTACGAAAATAAAACGCGCTATCGGCTATACTCGCGTAGCTTGAGAACATTTTCCGGACAATTGCGTATTTAATATAATAAAACGATACAACGCGAATCAAATATTTGAAAATCCCGACGTAAATATATAATAAAAACCAAATAATAATAATACAGACCAGCAACTCGACCACATTTTCGTATAAATATAAAATATAGACGTTTCAAAAAATAACGAAAATTGTCAAAGAAAGACGCATACAGTAATCGTGTGTATAGTATGCCACCGACTTCGTGTCGTCTTTTTTTCTTTATACGCATGCGTTTTTTAAATTTTCGCAAACATTTTCCCTTCCAATTATGAATTGTTTACAACTGCATTATTTCTCAGTCGAATGAAATGACGTAATTAAACCTATAAAAACGTCGAAATAATATTACGTAAAAAAGAACTTTTAAAATGCGCACCGACAAAGGACCGCGCTCTTTTGTATAGGTATCGTTATATTAGCTCGCATTCCTCGGTTTGTCAGTAGATCGAGTGTCCGAACTAAAACGAATACAGTATCCAAAAAAATCGGGTGGTATTTTATCTTCCATAATGCCCGGAAAACTATCGTAACCAACGAATATAAATATCGAACAAAATAAAAAAATATAAGTTAGCCAAAAGCGATAATGTTAATTATCTGTTTCGTAAAACTATATATTTTACCCGTTATTGTATCGCCACCCTGACGCTGGTGGCATTCTTTCGCTTACGGCATTATAAGCGTCACGGGCTGTCTTATAATATTCGTGCAAACAATACGATCGTACTTACATATGACTACATAGGTGGAGAGCACCGGTAAGACTTTTATATATATAATCTACATACTTTATCGCATACCGTACTCGAATATTGATGAGTCGCCATTATCGTGTCCATTACGAACAAATATCCGTGCACGTATATCAATATGTGTACAAGAGAGTACTGTGTAGATGACCGTGTATACAATAATAACGTAAGTATAATATTATTTAAAATAACAAAATATAGAGAAAATCTCACTTATTTAAAACGCAGTCGGTTGTCGACATTTTTTTTTGTATTGAAACTTTGTAAAACAATTGGTTACAACGATTAACATTTAGACAATTATTTACAAAACTCAAAAAAATATTACGTATAATTTAGTTATAAAATCAAATCGATTAAATACCGAAACGGTAGAAATTATGATGGGAGTTAATTGTGAGGAAAGAATGTATTGTGTATTAAACAGGCTTCTATAAAAATGCATCGTCGAAAAAAACTGTTGTTGTTTACGGCAGTGGCCTCAAACGTCGAAAGTTCGTGGCGAAAATGTTTATTATTTTTTTTTTTTTTACTTGTTTCGTGAGAATACTTAACATTGTTTTTGACCGTCAAAAAGTAACGAACATTGTTGTACGAAATGAACGTTAATTGCGGGCTACTTCGAAAGGATTTACAGGCCGCATGTTTAAAACCACTGGCTTAAGAGTTATTATGACATTGAATTTCGTAATAAAAATATACGTATATTCGTCGAATATACGCCGAGAACAACAGGAAAACCGGTAAAGGCGCGCATTTATACTTTACAGCCTTCGTATTAATAAATATTATGTATATCTGCTATGCTCGCGCGTGTATATATATATATTAAATATATACAATGACGTCGTATAACGTGCGCGAATTGGCTCTGATCCACATAAGAGGACATATAATCGTACGAACTTGTTGTTCGGATATTTTTCCGATTTTTTACGAGTTGCGACGGGGTTGTTGTATTCGTTATTTGGATTTTTAGACATTAAACCACGTTGTGGGTGTAAATGTCGCGAATAACACACGCCTCGAACCGCCGGGGAAATGTCTACAACTTGTATATCGTCCACATAGTTGTGATTCGCGTCTGTATTGTTACGAATAAAACGTATTGTTTATTTTTTCTCGAATTTCTTTTCGTTCGGCGAATAATATAGGAGAAACGTGTTATCGGTTTCTTCTCCTAACAATGCCCACGAGTACAACGGATAAAACGTGAACTTTTTCGTACGATACGTTTTATATGTATCACCCGTAGTAAAAGGGAAAAGAACAACTCCACCGTTTATATTTAAAAAAAATAGTTCGTAACATATAACTATATTAAACGGTTCTGTATGGCAATTTCAACTATAGCGGTTCCATTTTATTACCTAAGCGCAATATTTTATCAACGTTGTTTTATATAAAAAGTTTTTCGTATAAAAACGCAATTTCCCGAATATAAGTACCTACATAACAGATTTTAAAACTATTGGTACGTAAAAAAGGACGCGTCGAATATATATATATGTACGTATATAGTAAACGTAAGTTTTTTCCAACGATGAATATTCGGTGTTGCCTATTTTAGGCCAAGGTCGATTCAATTAGAAAAGTAGACGTATGTACCATATACGCAGGCTTTGATTTATTACGATATACCGCGACTTGACCCATCTTGATACCTATTCAAAAACTAAAAAACATAATATATACATATAATATATTATTATCGTTATTGACGCTTTTATTGTATTGGCGAGAACCAAGGATAGTAATATAAATACAACGCTTAGTTCGGTTGAACATCTAATCGAGAATTTATACATTGAGTACACAGTTTACCTGTTTATTCGCTCTATATAAAGGCCGAAAAACTTTATCAAATTTAAATCGTTATTACTGTTGTACAATGTGGCGATCGTATTATTATTTAAACGTGAACATAAATAACGTATAAAACGACAATTTCGCGTATTTCGTTAATTTATATATTGTCGATAAAAATGTTATATCGTTCGTTCGTTGCCACTAAATCAAATCAACGCATTCAATATTGGCTTACACGTTAAAATTCGAACAAAATAAATATAACACTTATAGCCGTTCAACGTAATATAATTGAAGATATACGTATATATATTAACACATAAACGGTTACGCCAAATTAAATATAATTACAAATAATAATAATATACGTGACTATTTAGTTTACTCGATATAATTGTACATTATAATCTTATTGTAAAATGCGATTTTTAATAGTTTCACGAGATTTTTTAAATTTAGCTTATGTAGGCACAAACGGTATATCACTTATATATACACGAGTTTTTCTTCGAAAAATCCTACACAGTCACTGGCACCACAAGAACGTTTTTTTTTTTCTATACTTTAACATATAGCGATGGATACATTATATAAAGTATAACGTTTTGACATATTAAACTTAGGACTATGAACTCGGAATTCGATACATATTGATATCGATAAATAAAACAGGAATGCTTAAAATGATAATCTCGTTTCAAAAGAAAAAAAATTAATTCTTCTTAATGTGGGCAAAATAGTTTGGTCCCGATTGCAATGTAAGTTAAACAAAGTGGTGAAAAACTGCCTAATGTGGCCGGTTTTTATTTGATTGAAGTTCGTGATTGTGTATTAAAAGATGACGAATGCAATTGGGTTTTGTCCATAGTATTAATACTTATTTCGCATATCAAAAACCTCAAGATTAGATACAGAATGGAATTGGTAAATTTTATTCTCGAGAAGATTGAGGAAAAACTTTCTGATTCATCTACAATTGAAAACTATATAAGGGACAAATAAACGCGCGTCAAGCCGTACAAATCGATAACAGATGGGAAAATGGACCAATCTAACATTATTAGTTCACAATCTCAGTCAAATTTGGTCACAAAATTAGAAGAATACGTTATTACGTTGAAAATATCCGTTAATAAATACTGAATATTGAAAGTCAGTATAAAGTTTAATATATGTATTTATAGTATTCGTTATATAATGTATGCGTGTACGCTTGCAATCACAAATAATACACCATCCCCGCATTAAAAACCGTTTAACCTCCGTGTTAAAATAATTTTTAAAAAAAATTTCATCAATGGATACGACGTTGGGACTTTTTATACACAGTGCCTACTTTTTATATTCTACTTGTTATTTACCGAGCAACGCTTGAAAATATTTAAAAAATTAGTCGAATTTTTTTCGATCGTACACGTACACGTATTACATAATACAATAATATATAGATAACGACAGTACGTTTCAGCGTGGCACATTATCAACGAAAATATTTAAATATTTAAAATATTTATACAAGATATAATTTATTAGATATATCGAGAAAAAAACAATAGTTGTTTCATTAAACACGTGTAAAACGTAAATGAGGTGATCGTCGATAATATAAATATTAGGTATATTGTATACCTATAATTTAGCCAAATTTCGCGATTATCTAATACCTACATTGTTGACGTCGCAATTTACACTACACGTGGACTTAATTTACTATATATGTATATATACATAAGAACGAATTATTTATTATAAAATGTATAACCGAAACGAGATTATTTTTATTTTTTGTTATAGGAATTTTTCCGATAGAACTTTGTCAAATTACTTCAAATTTTATCTTATTTGCGCAACATTACACAGTACTCCGATGCTACGTCCATTCGATTCGTTCCGTATTCGTTTGTATATTTTAGTATACGGAATTATACGATTTTTTGTTTTATTTTTTATATGCTTACCGATGTCATTTAAGGTAACTCTATATATTTCCGTATAACTGAATGAAATATCAACTGTAAAATTCGGAACCTAACGCGATTAAGTTGTTTTAAGTAAAAGTAACTTTCCAATCAATTAAGTATAAAGATCAAATACATAGATTTATTTAGACAATCAGGAGGGATGAGAGAGTGAAGAGGAGTGTCAACCCAGAAACAACAAAATGTAACGAACAAATAATATTTTTAATGTCGTCGTTATATTTGCTAAGGAAGTGAAAAATTGACATATTGTACTGATAACTAATTTATATTCATTATCAATTTTAATGACTTGCCGTAAAATAATACGGATGCGTTATAGAACTCAACTAAATTATTAATATTTCGTATTATTAAAATCTAAGAATGCTCACAAAAAAGTTCCAAATGAATATTTCGCGTATTGTTTTTTGCTGAAAGTAAATTGTTGGTAAACTTTAATTCGTTTTCATATAAAACTACATTTTGTTAATTAAACGTCATAATACGAGCAATTTTTGTTTCAAGAGCTAAGCATTTACCACGAGTTTAAGCACCTAATATTTGAACAATATTTACAAAATATTTTCAAAAATCAGTCATTCAGTAACGTGTTTGAAAATTGAATTTTGAAAAACTGCAAAACAAAATAATAAACTAAGTTTAGAAAAACCTAATCGCGTCGCGTATATATTATATATATTTTGTGCCAATCCATAAAATGTATTTAATAATCTAAAGTAAGTTATTTTTTCATTAAAGAAACATTGGGTATATGAACATAACGTATTAAAGCGTAGTATAAGGCGGTTCCACAGGGCGTAAATTATGAGTGTAAACTACGCTTTTGTGAAATACATTTTTGTATGAACATACAGTCGTTAAACTTGCTTCGTGAGTAACGGCGCACAACCCAACCGTTAACGAATCAAACGTATTTAATTTTCAGTCGTGAGATACCGTTCGTGAAGCCAAAGTATCGTCACAGCTGCATGGAGTTCAACGATAATAATATCACACATTTTTTTGAATTATAAACGCAGTATGTATGTATTATAATGTGTTCGACACTGACCAACTCGTTTTAAGTTTTCTTTTCGGATTTCCGAAACAACAAAATAATCATGTACTTAATTATTCGATAATTCGATATATATGATTGATTACGTAACAATAATAACAAAGATATTAATTGTACCAAAAGATAACATGAAACAACGTATGTTTTTAAACAATGAGATTTTGATGGCCACGAAAATTATTGACCACTTTTATTGTAAACAACAACAAAATTATTGCGATTTCAGGCGTAGTTAATGTAATAGTGTATACAATATACTAAATAGTTACTAATTATTGCAGATAGCCGCACTATAACAAAAACATGTAATATTTAAGTATAATTGCAAATCGTGTTATTTCGTTAAATCCTCATTACCTACTTACTCACTAGCTATATAACATTAACCTTATAATCGTATTATTTCGTTAAGTCTTTATACCTACTCGTTTACAAACTAAATTATTAACTTTATAAATATTTAAAACGACAACGAGAATATATTCCTATAGGATCGGTATTGTCGAATGCGTACATATGAATTAACTAAACTCCTAAATGCAAATCGATTTATTATTTGGAAATAATTTGTAACTATTTAAACACTTAACGTTTTAATGGCGTGTGATACATAATAATTAACGACCTTGTTGAGGATATTGAACTGATATTTGTTCATACGTTTTACTTCAATTTATATTGAACTCGAATAATGAATTATACCAATTTTAAAACATGTTAATTTTGTTTGACTTCAATGTCTACAAACACAAACTATACCGTTAGGAAATTACCGGTTATGTTAAACTGTCCAAGTTAGAATAAAATTAATATATAGACGTGTTGACGTGTGTGTGTTACAATGTACGCTCATATATATATATATACGTAAGAGTAATATACATATATTATCGTATAGTCGAATTACTCGGCTTCTTCCGAATTAAAAATTAATCCATTTCTATACGTTTGTTATTCGTTCATTTATTTCAATCGAATTCGCAAACAAATCGGGCACAGTTTTACGGTTTAATTATGTGTTAATCGTTAAGTATAAATTATAATATGTATAAGAAACGCGATAATGATAATATCAAATCCGGTGTTTGCTATTCTCCCTTCCTAAAGCGAAATTTTTTTAAAAAAACCAAGTATTTGAAAAATATCCAATAATCAAGAAGTCGAAGTAAACAATCAACTTGTTACGCTGTATTTAACACTTATGTATTTGAAAACGCTTATAATTTCACTTAAACTCCCGAGCGATATTTAAAAAACAATTTCAAATTGTGAATTTATTTGCACTGAAATTTGTGGTGTTTAAAAAAAAATCGATAAACTTCGGAAGCTACAAACAAAACAACTTTAAAAAGCTCGATTTTCGAAAAATGATATTTCTATATTTAAAACGACCCCTTTTATAAATTTAAACTTTTATACGTCCAACTTAAGAACGTTATTTCCCTTCCCTTTTTATACAAAAACCACACATACGAAACACATTGGCTACTCAAAACTAATTTATATATTTCCTGTTATCTACTCGAGACGGTGTTTCACGACACAGTTCGCAGTTAGTTTTCTCAATATTTATAGTGGGACGTCGCAGTCGAACTCACGAATACCGTAACACACTAGTGCACAATGTCGAATTTATTTTTATTCATACCTTTTGTTATTATGTTAAATTTAAAAAACAACTATCGTTGTGTAATTACTGTTATATCTCGTACAATTGTTTTCGAAAATTCTTCACTCAACTGAAACTAAAGAATATTTTACATATACGAAATACATAATTCGTAATATTTAACAGAATATATTATATATATATATATATATAAGTAACGTGTTATTATCGTTGTTTCTTTGGATATTATCTAACCCATACATTCTCAATGTCGAATAGTTTTAAATGTTTAATTACTAAACGAAAAAATGTTCTCATTCTCTTTTATAAATATATGTATAGATAAACTACTGTTACGATATATATACACCGCGTACAGCGAATATTATAATATATCAAATAGAAACGAGTAACAAAGTTCATTATGAATTGCGCGCGCTTAAAAATGTACATATAATAGATATATATGTATATACTTACGACGTATACGCGCGTATATGTTCTAAATACATTAACATAAATGGTTTTGAGTAACCTTATATATTTGTTACATATACGCACATACTTAGAGAGCGGCGCGTCGCGCATAATATAAGAGCCGAATTCGAAAGTCGACGTACGTATATATATTTATATATGTATATACGTCGTATGTTTTGTTTTTTTTAACGCGAATATTCAGTTCACCGAAAGCGCAAGTCGACAAATATGGATGAAGCTCGTTAACGCATTTCGAAATTGCTTCAACCGAAATCGGTATCAGAAAAAAAATCGTTCAAATATAGGTTAAAGCGTTTTAAACGGTTCCCGCCACATATGTACTAATACGCCAGGCGACGTGTATGTACGTATTCAATTTTCGACGTATTCGTATATTGTTTCTTTTTTTCAACGATTTTCAACAAACGTTTGTTTGCCTTCGGTATAATAATACCATGTTTATTACACACACTAGCGTGCCGTTATATTAACGTTTTTTTTTTAAGATTAGATTTATAATAATATATTTAAGGTAATGCACAC
This sequence comes from Geopemphigus sp. TES_GeoC_2020, assembly GCA_025469175.1. Classification (NCBI taxonomy): domain Eukaryota; kingdom Metazoa; phylum Arthropoda; class Insecta; order Hemiptera; family Aphididae; genus Geopemphigus; species Geopemphigus sp. TES_GeoC_2020. The sequence goes on from JAIPRN010000157.1 coordinate 93,283, forward strand.
ACATTACACGTTGAACTTGATTTATTCGAACACGTATTTATATAATACGAACGATGTAAACGACTTTTCAATAAAGAGCCGTATTATTATACGCTATAAAACTTCACGACGTATTTACGTTACGTATGTACGATAAATAATATAGTAACGATAGAAGACCAAACTGCGTTCTTGTTTGTCAATAACTTATTAAAAAAATGTGTACGTACGATTTTATTTTCGAAATAGATAAAAACGTACGGTTTATTTACTCAAAATGTGCGTATTAAATCTCTAACGTGTTATTTGGCTACGTACGAATGATGCCATTAAGTCCGTATATAATATAGTTATCGCTCTAATTGAACGACAAATAAGAAAATCCAATTATATTTTTATCGAAAGAAATAAAAACGGCCTTTACGTATGTATACATTAAGTTTGGCAACGGTTTATCAATTAATACGTAATATGTGGTGTACGTATACGAATTACGAGTATTCTGTGTGACTTGCGAAGAGATCTGATATATTCAACTTCGTCTATTAAGCGTATTGTATATACGGAGCTTTAAAAACCCTCGTATACATATATGATGTAAACGAGTTCGTTAAACAGCGAACGTACATTACGATCACGCGGATAATCAACCTCGATTACGCTTTTTACGAACCGTTAAATTGGTCGATACAGTTCGCGTAACTCGTAAGGCTAACTTATTTATTATAACGTATACGGTTGAAAATTATGTATACATCAGGAAAAACGATATACGAGCATACGTTTATATATTGTTCATATATATATATATAATGTATACGTTATCTTTTAACCCAATATTGACGCTTGTTGGGCGAATATTTATTACTATGTAATATAGTATAAGTATAATTTAGTTCATAACGATTCGAGGTCGTACCTATTTAAGAGTGGAGAAATATCGACACACTCCGAAATGTCCCAAAGTTACGAACACGTCTAAACATTTAACCGACTAAAACAAAAACTTAACAAATTATACATAATATTGGATAGTTTTGGTATTCAAATTCGAAAATAAGGCAGTATACCGGAGCGTAGGTACACCTGTTCTAGAAGTACTTTGGCATTTCCAAAAAGTGTTCGCCTATTCGTTCGTCTATTTATTGAATCATGTAGATTCAGAAGCAGTAAGAACAGTTATGAAATTGAGTGTGGAAGGAAGAAGAGGAAGAGGAAGACCAAAGAAGAAGTGGCTAAACACGATTGAGGAGAATATGAGGATTGCTGGTGTGTGCATCGAGGATGTGGGAGATCGGAGCAAATGGAAGTTTAAGACTAAGGTGGCCGACCCCAAATAGATGGGAATAAGGCGAGGATGATGATGATTTATTGAATCATATCGTTAACATTGTAAAAAATATCCCAAATTCCTCGTGATTTCTCTTTATAAAAATATACGAGACTGAAATTGTCACCTTCAAGTTTACGTTTCTCCAAAATTAAAAATTAAAATGTCCCGTTGGACCGAAATTTCGTAAACTTTTAAAAACACTAATCTGTCAATAGCTTTTTAGAGTTACAAATAAATTATTACGTATATTTGATCGTTTATTAGTGTATTAATTAATGAATAGTATATTAACGCGTCATAACTCGTTAAGAATTAGCGCCATTATAAATGTCGAGTAATTTTTTAAAAAGTCGTTTGATCGGCTTTTGAATTTTCATTAATTAAAAATCAACGTAAAACGTGATAAAACGTCATCCCACTCCATTCCTTTAGAAAAATCAGAGAAGCGCGCCACTAGTATATACGACCAACAAGTCGCTATAATATACACTTTAAGTTTTCAAAATAAAAAATTGTATACATATCAATATATCACTCTGTATATACGAACACTAAAAAAAAAACCTACGCCCAGTCGTATGTGCCAGCAAGCAAAATTTTTAATCTCACACCGTTGTATATATATATATGTGTGTGTGTGTGTGTCGTGGACCGTTGTGAAATACATATTTTATATATACAATAAGAGGAAAATATAATAACATCGCGTGGTATATCGACCGACGCGTTATTCGCGAACAGGTGTTTTCTGTAATACGTATATGTGGCGTACCGTCTACTAATTTATTAATTTACTGTAAAGCGATCGACCGCAATTTACGTTACATGTATAAAAACGATTTTTGTTACAATAATTGCCGCGAATCGACATTATTCGGGTGTACGATCGACGTACCTAATTATATGCCCACCGACTCTATAAGCGCTATTTACTATACATAATCCGTTACACGCTAAGAAATTAACGTGGCGTTCTAAAAAATGATATATCTAAAACCCTCGTATCCTTAACAATTTTCGACCTGCTGTAAAATTATTCAGTTTTTTTCGTATAATTTTATAAACGTATTTTTTTGTTTAATCTTCTATGTACAACTTTTTAAGCTAAAACGTATTTAACGAATCTTAAATAAATCGAAAAAAAACGTCGCGTTGTGTTATACAAACACGAAAGTGTCTTGTCACAGATCGTGACTAGAAATCCGTTAAGCGTACACCGTTATAGGTACGGGTTTAATGAAATACTACCTATTACGAGGGCCTCCTTATTTTACGGCGAACAATGTACACTTCCGATAATCGATTTTAAACGTTACAAATATTTATCGAGTTCTTCCACTTAATTGTATGTATACAGTTTATTTAAAAAACGACGGTTTCGACGTTTTGTTGACGTCACTCTTACTTAGACGGGCTCGGGCTACAGCCCACGTATCCGCCACCTTTCCTTAATCTGACTTTGGATTTATTCGCGTAATATAAAGAAACGGTTTGTAAATTTGTAATCGCGAAACTCGGGAACTTTGTACCGAATCGATTTTAATACGCTTTTAATATACGGTTTAATCTAAATAAAGTAGCCAAGTTCAACTTTACCAACAAAAGTAACATTTAACGTTCTGACTAGTAATTGCCCAATTTTGATTTTATATTGAATATATATTATTCAACGCGTGAAATATTATCGACAAAATAATTAAATTTAAACAATTTTTTATTTTTGTACGCTATCTGCTTTATAATTCATTGACGAATTATGTAATTTATCAGTAACTACATAGCCTAAGCGAATTATATTAAACATTCTCGTATTGGAAATAAATAATTTTTTACGCGTTCATACATTTTCTAACACAAAACAAAAACGTAAAAGGAAAAATATATCGTTTTAAATAATTTTTCCTCGATTATACGGATCGACTTGTATACATTGAGTATGGTTTTATACATTATCTGCCTAAATAACTATAATTTATGCACTAACGAGAACAAGTTACGTTATATACTTATTTTCGATAGGAATATTTTCAATTATATATTAACTATAAGTAACCAAACTCGGTTATTAAATAATAAATATGAAACTCGTCTAAACTTTGCGTAAAAATGCGTACGTAACTGTGGTTTGGAAAAAAATTAACGTATCAAATTTCGTCATCGCGCCGGTTAATAACATTTTTTTTCGGATACCATTAATAAAGTTTAAACACGCCTTTTTTTGTCTCGTCGCGGCGTTACAACGGACGTAGTATATTTTTATTTACACTCGCTCGTCGATCTTCGAAATGTAATCAGAGGTTTTTTGAGAAAGGAAACTGTCAGACATTTCGACTATACATAGAAAACGAAATGTACTATCCAGTTTTTTCATATATAGCCTAACGCACGGAAGTAGAAGCGATAATATATGTATATATATATAAACAGTTGTACAAAATAATATACTTACAATACTCGTAGACTCAAATAAAAATATTTCGTCAGTTATTTAATGTAGAATTTAATGTTTTCTTTTTTACCTGTTCCATTAAGGCCGCAAAGAGATTAAACACGCCTAAATATATTGTTATCGCGATTACCGAGTATTTTTATTCTTATTATAACATATATATAAGTAGATACGGCGGTCCTAAAAATTTATTTCGTTTTATTTTTAGAAAACAAAAAATTGTATAATAAAGCTTAAATTATAACGATACACACATATATCGACATTCCGATTACAAACTTCAGACCATATAAAACACTAAGTCGACGACGAGGACTCCATAAGAGAGATATCTATAGAATGCACTATATATATATGTGTGTGTGTGTGTGTGTGTGTATATATGTGTATTATAGCAGACACTCATAAAATAATAATTGTCCCGTGTCGACAGACGACAACCTTGTCTCGGCTTATACATATATGTACACACGCACGCGCGCGGGGCGCACTCGTGTATATCCGATTAAATAATTTAGTTTAAATGACGTCGGAAATTCGTATTAAATTACCTTAATACAAGGCTGCGCGAGTTTTTTTTTGATACATCGGCAATACCCTCACTGGCCTGAAGGCAGTACTTCGGACCAGGGAGTCGCCATCGTTTATTAAAAATACAAAAATTGGATCTACAATCCGATCATTCTTAATGAGAAGGGCGAGCAACGCAAGCTATCCCCACGTTGTTTTACCTCATCCCCTCGTATATCAAATCTAATTTACAGTAGTTCTTCAAAACAAACACTTCTTAAAAACTATCACGCGAATGCTGCGCACTGACAAGACAATCCCCTGCCACGGGGCAGCCATTTACATCTTCCTTTAAAAAAAAATAAAAATAACATTTCGTCCCCGATTTAGCGACCTAGTCGCTATCTCCTCCTGCGGCCATGACGTCGTGACGGAGTTGTCGCTCCAAGAGCCTGTCTCTGCCGTTCGGCGACTTTCGTCGCCATCATCACCAACTCGGCAAATTTACACGGCGAAAAAACAAACCGTTCCTAAAGAATTTTCGTCCCATATAAAACCCGCGGAAAAACAAAATTGTCTTTAGAGTATTTTATACGCGATATAAAATTAATAAGAGTCCCGACATATTTTTCTTAGTCGCCAAAGTTATACGTTTCCGTGCGTACGTAATCGTTCCGATTATCGTACGATTTATTTTTAAAAAAAATTACGCGTACGAAACGAAATCACGTTTAATACTAATCATAGCGCTTCGCTATTTTCCATAAGTACATAAATGTACTGTATTAAATTATATATATATATATACACTACGCAACAGTCACATATTCGTCAGTTTAAACTACTGACCCGTTAAATTGAACGGAAAAATACGCTCGGTGATTATTCGACGACGAATAAAATGAAGAACGATACAAAAATCACCGAAATAAACGTATATAATTGTCGGTCGTTTCCTAACACACGTTTCGTTCGTATTTTTAACGTTTTTGATTTTTTTTTAGAATTTTAGTATTCATCCGTTTTCGACGAATTGTGCGTGTGTCAAAACGCGATAATACGTATATTATTATAAAAGTCCAACGGCTCGTGTTACATTATACGCGAGATAAGTAAACGCAGGGTGACGGATGCGCCGAGTCCCGTTTATATGTAGATACTTCCTCTCTGGCGCGGATCCGAGATTTTTTTTTTCGCGCTCGCCTATTCAAAATAAATTTATTTAAACGTAAATTTACAAGCTACTACGGTTGTTCCGCGTTATTTCTAAATTAAATAAAACGTCGTATTACGTAATAATAAGTACGGCGGATTTTCTCGATTTATTCGAATATTTCGGTTTCGCTTAAAAAATACTCCGGCCGAAATTTTACACGTTATTCGTCATTTATCGTTTATTTCTCTCTTTCGTACACGCGCGGCTTCGTTAATTGAAAATAATAAACAACCGCGGTGTTCTGCACGGACGATAAGATGAGCGGCGAAACTCACTTTTTTCCCCTACTATTAAAACTATCGAAATAATTCGTGTCCGTCTTTTGGATACAGGCACCCTCCCTCTCGATATCATCGTTACAACGTGGCACACGGTCCAACGTACGTACGTATCATCACTAAAATTGGGTGACATGTAGGCGTATGTTTTAACGGAGATTAGTCTATATCGAAAACGATCATACGAACGATTAAAAAAACCGAGAAAATTTTCGACAAAACGCAAAATAAAATGTATACGCTAAAACGATTGTCGAGCGTTTAATATATAAATTATAGGTATTGTATCATAATAGTTAAGCATACTTAACCTTAGAGCGATGTAACGAAAAACCGTAATTTGTCAAATACTCGAACGTATCGCGTTTACGAAATAGAAGAGAGAAAATTATCCACACTTTTAACGCTGTCGAAACTTTGGATCGAGTTAGTTTTTTTATATATTATCGTATATAGTTTGTACTTTTGAAATTGTCCGTATATATCGTATATACTACTCGTCTCCGCGACTATATCGAAAACGAATGTCGTTGAAGTTTAAACGTGCGTGCTATAAGAAAACGTTTGTTTATTTTTAGACACGCCTCTATATCGTGTACGTACATTGGTACCTAGGCAAAGTAACGAGCGTAAAACCGGATGCGCCACGAGAAATCCGACAGCGGCCACTCCACGATCCTTGACGTTGCGGTAGGTAGGGGCGGACAACGGAACGTATTATACGGAACAGTCCGATACATTTCGCTAGAAGACCATTTCTCCTCGTGATGGTCAAAAAACGTGAATAATTATAAAAGCTGTCGTTTCGCGGCGCGTTTTATAACTGACCTTGTACTTTTGTATCGTAATAAGCGACGACGTGTATATTTGTTTAGAAAATATACGCTTAAGTCGAGACAAAAACAAAAAAAAGAAACAATCTCGAACGGCGCGTAAGCATTTCGTAGATTTAGAGTCGGACAATTCGTTTTGTCTAAATTAGCGAACGAAATGTCGTCCGATAGCTGCTTGTTTTTAAACGTTATGCGCGGTAGTGTATAGATGGACGGCACTTGGGATGGCAGATCTCTAATACATTTTCGATCGGTTTTAAAACAGAAAAAAAACGTCCCCCCGAGCGACTCGTCGAAGCCAAATACTATTTTTGTCGGTACTCGATACTCAATAAACCATTATCGCACTTATTTTCGTAAACATAAAAATTTGATCAAATCGTTGAAAACATAATACTACGTCGGTACAGACTGCCGCGTGATAACCATTAACGTGGACGCTGAACACAATTTTAAAAACGATCGCTTTATATAATATAAAACGGAATGCGTATCTTAAGAATTATTTTTGACAATTTGTACGACGAAATAGAAGAAAAAACTTCTTATTTCGATATAATAACGCGTTACTTTTTCCGACGTCTATAGACTCGTGCCCGGTGGTTAATTTGACATCGTGATCGTGCGACGGGCATTCGTGTTAGCCCCGAAACAAAACAAAAAATCCCTTTCGCTCTAACGCCGCGACGACCCTCGCCCCACACACACACACACACACACACACATACATACATACATACACACACACCCGACAAATACAAATAAATGGGGTCAACGAGTCCAAAATGTGTGGGTAGGGCGACGATTTTAGGAGGGATCGCCACGCGCGACAAGGTCCGGCGCAAATACAATGTATAAACGTCGTACGGGCCGAAGTACGATATATAATATTTAGAAATAACCCTCTTCCGAATAGGGATAGTTTTTTTTATTTTTGAAAAAGAGGGAAGACGGTTGTCCGAAAACACATATATAAGGACTTCGTCGAACGAATTTTAAAAACACTCTACGTAACCATCCCGCGTTTTCGAGGGAATCGTTATTATCCATCACTGTGTTTGCCGCTCGTTCGTGCACAGTAATAACACGCGCGCGCACACATTGAAAAGCGTGAGGCCTGATGGCAACCTATGTATGTGTGTGTGTGTGTGTGTGTGTGTGTGTGTATGTTAAAACGCGTTGACGACTTGCCAAACGAAACGAACCAAGGTCGTTTGTGTGTGCGGCGCGAACGACAATGAGTAAAAAAGAGAGATAAAACGCGTATTGGCTTGCGCGACTTACAACAGTGTATATATATATATATATATATATATATACAGGTCGACCGGTAGCACAAACACATCTCGTCGTCGTTATACAGAGCGTTTAATAAAAACGTCGGGGGAAAGAAATAATACGACCAGTACTACGAACGGCGTCGATCAATCTTAATGATAAAACGGACGAAACGTCTCGGTGTTACTTTTTTCCGTGTTTTTTTTTGTTTTAGTTACGCAAACGAACCAGACACAACGCGCGAACGAGAGTGAAATTAACCTATCGCGTTAATGCGTAATAAAACTTTTTAACGTTTCGTCAATTCACAACATTCCATAATAATAATAATACGTCGTTGTACGATTTATCTCAAAATATTCGACAAAATTAGTGAACAACATTTTTACAAACGTTTGCCTCCGACTCAAATTTTCCTCACACTGTGTGTCTCTAAACACCATACTGTTCTCCATCATTTTCTCCAAAATTCACGCCATTTTTTCGCTACAAATAAATAACAATTTCGATTTATTAATTAGTTCAAATATTGAGTCGCGTACATTATTATGTACGAAAATCGTCTTTTTATCCGTTTTATTAATTCTTGTTTAATCAAGTTTTGTACCCAATAATTATACTATACATATATTTTTTTTTGCAACATCGCGTGCAACCATATTCAATGAAATCTACAATTTTCTTAAAGAAATATAAAGGAATTAATATAGCAGATTAAAAACAATCAAAATTAACTTGTAGCTTCTTACACTTCACTACTGAATCGAGTTACTCGCCCGAATCCGCTGTTGTACGTGTCGCGTGTATTTTTCGTATTTTAAATTCGAAACAAAGAACGTGTATTGTTTTGACGATGATCAGTTCTTTTTTCGCTCACAGAACGAGCGATCGCAAAACGACGACGATCATGCGCTACCACTGATTACCACTATCCGGTACGCGAATTGTCACCACGCGCGAACTGTGTCCGTATTTTTGACGTTGTGTTTTTCCATTTCTCGAGTAGTTAGGAAAATGTACAGAAAAATCAAAAAAACATTGATGTACCCACACAAAGCTTGAAAGATTTCGACTGAACTAGGTAAAAAACGAAGTGATACGCGTGATAGTGAAACCCGGTAAAATAATTGTGCGCCCATTCACGCCAGGGGACCTTTGATTTTTTTACCCGATAGTGTGTGACCCCCGTAAACAATCGAAACACTTTTTTGAAAGAAATTAAAAACCGAGACTTATTTCAATACTGCTCTTGACGAACGCAATAAAACTCGTTTTATTCAATACTCTAAAATTTCGTATTTTGTTTTCCGATAATTGCTACTAGTATATTACTGGCACTATAACAAACACGCGTATTTTTAAATAAATTCGAATTATTAGGGGGAAATCGCGAAATGAAACATTATTTATTTTTATTTCTTATTCGAGATACAGATTGCAGATGTTATTCATTAGCAGCGGATATGTGTGTGTGTGTGTGTGTGTGTGTATAATACGCACATATGTGTCGTAGACCGTTGTGAAATACATATTTTATATATACAATAAGAGGAAAATATAATAACATCGCGTGGTATATCGACCGACGCGTTATTCGCGAACAGGTGTTTTCTGTAATACGTATATGTGGCGTACCGTCTACTAATTTATTAATTTACTGTAAAGCGATCGACCGCAATTTACGTTACATGTATAAAAACGATTTTTGTTACAATAATTGCCGCGAATCGACATTATTCGGGTGTACGATCGACGTACCTAATTATATGCCCACCGACTCTATAAGCGCTATTTACTATACATAATCCGTTACACGCTAAGAAATTAACGTGGCGTTCTAAAAAATGATATATCTAAAACCCTCGTATCCTTAACAATTTTCGACCTGCTGTAAAATTATTCAGTTTTTTTCGTATAATTTTATAAACGTATTTTTTTGTTTAATCTTCTATGTACAACTTTTTAAGCAAAAACGTATTTAACGAATCTTAAATAAATCGAAAAAAAAACGTCGCGTTGTGTTATACAAACACGAAAGTGTCTTGCCACCAGTTAAAAAAAAAGTAATCGAAATTCGCCTACTTTTATCTTAATAACAATTTTTTTCAAAACGTCGATGTTTGTAAAATTGCTATTTTCAATAGATTTAATTTTCAGTCGTAGAACGTCCGCAAATACAATTATTATTGTACCCGTGCGTAGTTCTCATAATTATTATGAAACCAAAAACAAAACGTAAAAAATATGGAATAGAACAAAATTAAATACGTTGATTACTCTGTAAATACGTCGAAATAATTTTAAAATCTCTGGTCGTTTAAAAAGTATTCGAAAAACGTGCATCCGATATATTACTATAAAAACGCGCACCTATTCCAAGTACACACGACGGCGACGACCATAACCGGTTCACCTTGACGTCATCTCTCACACGCGCGCACGCGGTTAGGTCGCCTGGTATATCCGTACAAATCGTATAAATCGTGTTTATCGCGCAGTTTTTTTGTTTTTTTTCCCCATACCACCAACGACAATAACAAAAAGTTTTTTCCTACATAACTTTTCGAAGAAACTATTTCTTTCATATATGGGTGACATTCGAAACAACATTAACAGATAATCAGCGACCTAATGAACGAGGTCGAAAAACATTAAAAACGCTATATATTTTCGGAGTAGGTGAAAAGGAATAGATTAGACGAAGAGTGAATGATAAAGAAAAAATAAAATATAAATATATAAAATAAGTTTTAATAAAATTTTTTTTATAAATAAAACATCACTTATGGTAGACGAAAAAAATAATCACACAAAAGCCTTAACATCATAAAAAAATAATCTTAAAATCACAATAATCATTTGCACACAATAATGTTGTTTTTACTCTTAAAGATATTACATATTATTTTACAATATATTAAAAATAGAACATTCAATTTTACATAATGTATTCATAATTATATATATTGATATATATATATTGATTGAATTTTTAAGTTTTATAAAGGTTACAATTATAAAACATTTCTAGAGCACCTAGGAACATAACTGATACACTTCAAGTTGTCTGCAAAAAGAGCGGAGGGATTGAAAAAATCACAAGACTACTTTAAGTCTAGTCAGTAATAAATTAATTATATTAAATAATATACAATATAAATATAAAATATGTATGGCTTTGCAAAAAAAAAATTACATTTATATAACTTTGGCCTATTATTGTCTGGTAAAAAGCTTAAAATATCAGTTGGGTTATTGCAATTAGATACATGACTAAGCCTCTTTTTATTCAGCACATAAAATTATTACTAAAATCTATTAATCGTGAAGAAATCAAAATAAATTTGAAATAAATACATAAAAAAGGCAACACTGGTTCTTTTTCTTGTAACAATTTTTCTTTTGTATTATTATTATAAATATTTGTATAAAATATATAATATAAAAAAATTTCTATTCTTTAATTATTATTTTACAAAAAAACATTTCCAGAAAATTTTAAATACTCTCAAAAACATTTTGAGCATAACATGTATAAAGTAATTTATGGTTCGCGTACAATTAAAAGGCATCAAATTTAAAAAACATCGTTTTTATTGCTATCAAATTTATTTCAAGTATAAGTTAATAGTTAATCTCATAATACTATATTATTCGTATTGAATGGTACATTTTAAAATGTAAAATAAAAGACAAGTACAATACATACATATACAAATTGATACCTTAATAATTGCACATTTGTGATATATAATATATATAAAAATATTAATTTAGTTTTTTAAATTAGAGCACAATGAATAAATTATAATATTGTATATTAAAGATATAAAAAATTAAAATAGGCTACGAAGAAATTGAGCAATTTTTAAACAATTTATCGGTTCACTTACTAAAAATTTTGTAGAAAAATATGAAAAACTCACAGACAGGCAGGAAGTAGCATCCAAATACAGGATGTTTTTGACAAATTCATTTAAGTTCATTATTAACTGTAAAGTAAAATAAACAAAAATATATTATTTTTGATAAGTAGACAACATTAACATTTATTGTCCCAATAGTTTAAATATTATTATTCATTACCTTTTTTAGTAGGTATGTATAATATATAATATGTATTATAATCAATGTAATAAAACTGTAATTGTCTTATAGAAAAATAATAGTTTTTTTGTAAGTATAGAATCAATTATAAAATGAATATACCTTCCATTATTAGTTTGTTCAATTTTTTATGATTATCTCCTAATATTAATATATTATACTCAAATCAAAATAAATTTCCAATTCTACGAAAATGTTTCTTTTTAAACACTTTATCAAGCATTTGTTTTGTATCAAAAAATAGTTATGTCAATAGTAAAATTTTTATCTTGTTTTAGCTATATACTACATAAATATTATGTCGATAACCAATTCGTAATTATTTAATCAGTAAATGTCTAAATTATTCGTTGAAAATATTTTACAGCGATACCTTATTTTTAACATGAATTAGTAGATACATAGAAATATTTTACATAGTAAATTATACTGGTTATCATACATATTATTGTGAGTACAAAAATATTAGTTTATTCTTCGTTTGCGACAAATAATTATTTAATATGTTTAGAACACAACTACCTACAAAAATGATACGTAAAGTAATATCTTGAAATGAAAACTAAGTAGATAAATTTAAAACCTAATAACGAAATCTTTATAAAAACGTAAATTAACTTACAGGTCATAGGACATTGTCTGCAAACTCGCATCCATTTCGCATGTGCTCGACAACTGTGTGTTTTAACTGACTGATCTGTTCCAAGAGTTTGTTCATCACTATATTAAGGTCACTGTTTTCGTTTTTGAGTACTTTGACTTTGTCCTCGAGCTTGGCAATACGTTCCAATTTCCTTCGTCGACATTTTGATGCAGCAACTCGATTTCGTTGCCTTTTCCTTTCAAGTTTGATCTTTTCTTGGGATTCCATGTTGATTGGTGACATAGGTGGCGATGAAGACGTTACACTAGGTACAGTTTGGGGTTCTTCTTTAATTACGTGTTGGGGTATCATATTGGAGAAGTTATTCGAAGGCATCAACTCAGAGTACTTGTGTTCTGATAGGGATTCAGACTTATATTCCGAAGAATTGCTGCCACTGCTGGTCAACGGTATTTCTGTCGGTATGGCACTGTTGGAATCGTTGTTGTGCATAGTCTTGAGCAAATCGACAAACGGCTGTACGTACATTTCCTGTTCTTCGGTCACGGACTTGGCGGGAAACAGAGTGGGCGTAGGTGTATTGATGTGGCCCAGGGCTATCTGCTGGGACAAGTACAGCCGTTCTAACTCGGGCGAGCTCAACTTGAGCATGTGCAGATCGGGCGACGTGAGCAGCGGCGATAATAATTTCGGTTTCTTGGCCGAGTTTGCCGAATTTATCGGGTTCAAGTCCAACGTTATCGGTCTCTTCAGGAAGTTCACTTCGTTCACAGGACTTTCCACTTTGATCACCTGATCGTGGTAAAACGCTTCGTCCAGCATCATACTGTTCGACGAGTTGTTGACCATTATATTTTTATTTTGTTTCGCGAGACGCGATCACCCGAGTTTTCGCGTCCACTATCCACACACGGTGTATAACGCGCTTGTGTCCGAATACGAGTCTCTCTCTCGACGCGTATTATTTTTAATTTGGTTTTTTATTGAACTCGTACAAAACACACGAGGTGATTACAACAATAACGAAATGAACTACGGGCAAAAACAAACGAATAACGAGACGACGACAACAACGAGTACAATATACACCGGGGCGTGTGATAAGACCGGCGAAGAACGAATAAATATTGTTACCTACAACACGACGGGAGAGACGGACGCGAAACGGTACACGACACAACAGAGCGGCACACGGTACACGAATGAAACGGAACGGCGGGACCGCCGAACGGTTTGACGTTGGACGACTAGACCGTGCGGTCGGTAGGGGGTGAGACCCCGACGTGATCGTCGATGAGTCATCGCGTTATTTTCAGAAAGTACGTCATTTCGCAGCGTTCCCATTGGTCCGTCGGTCGACAGACAGTGTCGACACATGCTGGACGTGGAATCGTCGGGACACGCTTCTAACCGCGCGATATCGTCGTGGTGTGAGTTTATAACCGACGGTTGTGAACGGGTGTATGTAGAGGTAGTGGTGTGGTACGAACGCACGTGAAATTCAATTCTCGATGACGACGACCACAAAAACGCCGAATTATTTTTTTGCGTTTGTCCGCGCGCGTGCCGCCGCGGACTGTAATAATAATACGATATCGACGAATTACAAATAATTGTGTTTTGTGGCCAGTGTGCGTCACCTAATAAATCGTTTACACTTACAGTTCCATTATTATTATTCGAATTTTATAAATAAATATAGGCGTGTGTGTGTGGTGCACGCAGATCGTTTTGGCAGGGAAGGTGGTGAATTTTTTTTTTATGAAAAAAAAATCCGTTTTTACGAAATTTGAATAATTTGCTTAAATCTCGTTAACATTAAACAACTTGAGAAGACGCCACTTGTGGGCTACTCCTATTTTGTTTTTGAAACTTTAAGTGAATCAAAGGAAGTTTCGGCACCGCGAACCATTCGAAACGTATAGGAGCGTTTTCTCTTACAGAAAGCAGTTTGGCAATAAAATAATTAGAATAAATATTTAGGTAGGTAGTTGTAAGCGTATTTTTATCGGACTGTGATAGTTCGTTTAACTGTAGATACGTGTAAACTATTATTTATGGTGTCACTAGAAATGTATTGGCGAACATTTAGGATACCGAGTAGTTGTTGATTAAAAAGTTTGAATTTGATTAAGATTTAGATATTTTGGCAACGTTCCAGGAAGTTCACGTTAGCTTAATAAACGATTTATAAATTGTTAATTTATTTCGCGAACTCGTTTATTAGTCGACGAAAAAGTTTTAAACGCTGATTTACGGCATGAATACAGGGAGACCAGTCAGTTGTCGTCTGTCGAACATTACATCTAGAGAATTGAAACTTTTCGGAATATGGAGTCACTGAACTTCTGTACCAAATTGTTATTGGCCCTAAAATTATACGCGTTAACTAAACAATTCGGCGAACCCTATTTCTATTTTTTCAATTTACTTCAAAAAAACATTAATCGCCAATAAATAAAACGTACAAATGTTTCGAACGGACTGCCTTTTCATTGAAAAATAGAAATAAATAAGTGGTAATCGGTGACAAGCACGTAGAATGATTTAGTATATATATATTTCACAATAGGCCTTTTTAATATTAAAAATTATTATTATTATTTCTACTATGTAGATTTTGATAAATCAAGTTATTAACTACTATTATTTAGAGAAAATATGGTTAATGATAGCAATATTTAATATTTTCGGAATAGAGGGGAAGGGGATAGACTCAATCAACCATTACATATCTGAAAATGAAAATAATTACGCGCACCACTGCTTATTATAGTATAATTAAATATTGGTAAGCTTTAAAAGTCGTTAAACAAAATTAATACTTTTAAAACGAATATTTTTACAATTTTATTAGGCGTTTTTCGACGTTCAACTTTAACGTTTTAAACACTTTTTTTTGTCATAATAAACTACATACTTAATTCTCAAACCAATTGTTGTAAATATTTCGAATCAATCGATAATTTAAACATTAAAAAATCAGTGACGGAAAATCTTATAGGAAAGGCCACGTGTGTGTGCTTAGGTTATTACATGCCAACTTCATGCGCGATATGTGTGGACTGTAAGCTAATATTTGTCTTCGGTTGTATTGTCAATATGTAGCTGTGACAGATTTAATAGTTATATACTTAAATATCAGTCGATAAACTAATAGGGATCACGAATTTTTATGTAAATTAAAATACACGCGTATTACATATAGTACGAGTTCGTTAGCATTTAAAGAGTGAAAATGTTAAAATGAAAAAAAATCCTAATTTTGTTTGGTGTATATATTTATTTATTTATCCTCATAAAACAAATATAAAGTACTTTTGAAATTCTAAATTTCGTGTAAATAAAACAAGTTTTATTTACGTTATATTTATATTTTAATTTTCTAAAATTATTAAATTCTCGTTTTTTAAACATTTCAAATTATTTTAGTTTTTCTTTTTAGTTATACAATAATTATTGAATATATTTTTGGTTCAATATTTTGTGCTCTTCGAGAACAAAAATTTAATATTTAAACACGTACATTTGGATTAAAATTATACGTACCTTAAAAACGTGCATTTTGAAAAACAAAACTTTTAAAAATCGTATGATTTATTTATCTTTATGTTGCAATATAAACGTATAGGTCAGGTATATAGATTTATGTTTTAATTGACTTTTAAAGGGAGAAAAAATTTAAAAAATTATCTTACTAAGAATTATTGAGGTTTGAGTTATAAAATCAAAATTAGTTCAGAGAGCTACACTGACATACCTACACAGCTTACGACTATATCTATAGCGGATACTAATTATTCTGATAGAAATCAGGCGAATACTTTTTTATTGTATAGTTAAAGTACCGTTTCATACTTTATTTAAAAAACAAAAATATTTGAATAGTATCCCTCGAATGTAATATAAATACTAATTTTACATTTTAATTTTAACGCGTATTAATTATAAGTATTTAGCAATAATTTATACCTATTATATAAAAAACACGATCAAATTAAAATGCTATACAAATATAAAACAGCCCCTACAATATATTAGATACAAAGATATCATTCGGTTTCCTGATAAATAATATCGGTATACGGGCAAAATAATGAAATAACGTATGCATACTTAAACGTCTATTATATATCTATTTATGTATATAAGTATGTAGATATACGAAATACTTATAAATATACATTAGGATGGTTAAAGATTTTAAATATTTGTATTTAATCATGTTTGTAACATTATTGTACATTTTTCCTAGTTTTTTCATACAATAAACGATAGCAAGCTCGTTGACTGAAGCGATGCTGTTAAAGTTTTCCAGCCAACGAACGCATAATGCTAAATGATGAACGAAAAACAAAGATTTCTATACTCCGTATCCAATAACAGGCTTTTTACTACCACAAATAATGTCACTCTATTTAAATAGTTAACGTAAAAATCGGTATTGTATATAGCAAACTATGACGACAAATATATATTTGGGTGGTATGTTATAAGTAGATATTACCGTACTTTAACTACTACAAATACATAAACAACGCATCTAATATTGTTACAAACCGTCAACAAATCTGTTTATAATTATTATTTTATCGTTCAACTTAATATACACGATATTATAATTTATAAATAATCAACAATACCATCCATATTCATTTCTTGTTTATAAACTAAAAAAATATATATTTACTTATACATATATGCATATATATACATATATTTACCGTACAAAGAATAATATACTTTTATTACTGCCACAGTTTTGTTTTTGTTAAAAATAATTATGTAGGTATTGTGTAGTGACTCATTTATTTCTAAAGCGTCCAATTCCAAAATATTATAACAATGGTACTTATGATCTAATGGTCATAAAAAAAAATATTCGTAAATAATTATACGCAATTAGGAGTTTTTCATACTTAGTTTTTTAAATACATTATACTATTCGTTATTATAATGAAAATATATATCGTGAATATCGATCAATAATTATTGATAACTTCGTATCGAGTAATAACTACGTCTGAGTTTTGATTCTACACTTTATCGATAACTTTTGCGTACTCCTACAATATATACCTATATATGATGATTTCGTTTTAAGCATCCATAGTTCTGTACACATATATTATCCATTCCACTTGAATTTGTGATTTTTTTATTAACGTAATAATTTTAAGTTGAATCAAATAATACGTACCTGCACGTATCAGTAATGACGTAATTGAGATTCCAGACCCTTAGTACTATATCTTTTCAAAATTTCAATTTCTTAAGTAATATTTTTTTATTAAATACGTTTAAGCATTTTAATATTTTTATTTATACGGTTCTCCATAACAAACCCACGATACAAGTTTATGCAGATGTTATAACCAATCTTATTAATCTCCTACACATTGTAGTTTTTAAAAAATCATATTGAACTTAAATTTGTTTTGTTTTTGGTAGTTGGCTATTTATACATAAATAGTACATTTAGGGCAGTTATTACATCGGAAACGTTTCATTGCAAACATTAAATTTTGAATTTATGAATTACTATATTAATATTGTTAATATCTGTGTAGTTAGAAATGCTTCATATATAACATAATTAAAAGAAAAATGCTATGTTTTCTTCTTCCTATATATGAACTATATAAAATGTAAAACTATGTAAACTATAAAATGTCGTACATATTTTGTTTCCAAATAATACAATAATTTAAAATAAACAACAAAAAAACAATTGGTATATATGTTTTTAAACATACCAACTATTTTTCATTATTATTTTAAAGTTATTCATTATTTGGAGGCCAGAAGTGAATATATATCAAATTTCTATCAATTTATTATTTAATTATACCCTCTTTAAACATTTTAATCTGTTCATAATAAAAATAAATAATTTCAATAATTTTTTATAAACTAAAATAATATCATGACTAATCGTTATTATTAATTATACGGCGATTATTTTCAACATAAAAACTTAAAAAACTATGGTTGTTCTAAAATATATAGAAAAAAAAATTGATCATTTTGTTTAGCACAACAAAACTAGTTTTTAAAAATATATTACAACTCCTATACAAAATCTCATATTACGACTGTTTTTAGTTATAAGAATATATTATATATTTTTTGTTTAATGTATTGACGCCTTTAAGTACACTTAATGAAAAAAGTGACAGAAAGGATTAAAAATAAAAACATAATTTTGTTATTCTCGATATAAATTTACCATTTTTGTTTGAATTGAGATTTAAGTTAATATTTATATTGGCATTAAACTGTATCATATACATATAACTGTAATATACATGTTGTATCTTACAAAAATTTAACAAACCAATTTTAACGCGTTTCATTTGTCATTAAAGACAAACTGTAAAAGAAAATATATAAAAAAATTGTCATCAATTAGTACATATTAAATTTAATCGATGCTTTTACTATGAAATTCTAACATAAGAATTACACAATATGGAATTTACCAGTAATTTATACCATTGATTTAATTTATAATATTTGTTTTAAAACAAAATATACATGAAAAAGGTATTTTACTCTTTTACATTAACAATAATATTCTGTTCAATATTATCTTTTGTAATGGTAGGTAATTCTACAATACCTCCGGCATATGACAATTTAACTTTAAACTTGGGCATATTGATAATACAACGTTTTTGTATTTCCAATATGCATTTCTTAAGGAGATCATACGCTTCCTGATAATTTGCGTCTAAAAATAAAATAAAAAACAATACATTTTACCTAATGTTTTGTTTATTAACATAAGATTTTAATTTTACGAAGTATTTTTTGGTAACTACTTAAAAAATTTTGAGTTATAAATATTTAAATTAAATATTTTAGTCACCTGGTTTATAATAACGATCCATGACTGTAATAGACATCATACCACCATATCCATGAGCACCATAAGGAACATCAACCTGAGCTCCCAAATAATCAATAAAATAAAGGTAGGATTTTTTCTCAATTGGGCTATATCCTCCAAGCATGAAGTTTACTTGATAGGGACTCTGAAAATGGAAACAATTTATATTTTTTTTTTTAAGGTATCATAAAATTAAAAAAAAACAAATATCAAACATTATTACTTGGCTTCTAAGATGTTCAGCTACAGTTTTACGCGTGAAAGTCGCAATTGATTGAATAGATAGATCGTAGCCATTGCGCATGCGGTAAAGTTTGACATTTTGTGTGATGTATTCTGCAAATCTAGGTACATCGCCTGCTTCACCAGTAACACCCATTACTACATTTTCGGCTATGTTGTACGTTTTGTCTTCATCTAATCGCAAAATAAACCAAAAACAAATAACAATTCCGTCTTAGTAAATAAATCGTTGCATGTAAAAGTTAAGTAAAACGCTTTTCACCGTCTTTCATGACCATTATACTGTGGGCAGTCGTCATGTCCGTGGCAATGAGCACGAAATCGTTGAATTTCATTCCAATGACAGTTTCCATTTTCCACGTAAGAACAGTAAAAAAGTGAAACAGAAAATTAAATAAATCGTAATTTGTTAACGGGAAAATTGCTTTCCTTCAAACTGGAATATAATATTGAAAACATGAAGATAAAATGATGGAGCGGTTTTTCCGTTTTGGAACTGCTAGATTAAAACAATATCGTATCTAACTTCATACTACAACAACAACTGATAATGATACTTGAATAATAACGATAAGATCAAAATAAAGTTGTCAATAAGATCGATTGTTTATGATACGCAGTTTTGTTTATCGGTTGCGTGTATTTGACGGTATAGTTCATATTTATTTTTTTAAATATTTACGTTATTAAGTAATTTGGAATATGTCCGCGAAAAGAGAGCACGAAAACGAGAATGAGGATGGTAGTGGTTCGTCCGACGAAGAATGCGTAGGTCCCAGTTTATCCGAAGCGGTAGAAACTGTCAAAAAAAAGAAAAGAAAAGGTACGTATGTTTCGATATTAATCGATCATGGTTCGTGGGTTGATGACGATTTTGAGTAAAAAAGATAAATACGATATTCATTTATTTCCAGTTTTAAAACACGAACACTTGTATCTGGAAAATTTACCAACTTGCGATACGTATGAGAAAAGTTACATGCATCGAGATGTCATAACGCATGTTATAATAACCAAGTAATTCATTTTAACATCACTATTGAATATTTAAATGGCCAGTAGGTATGTAATGTTTCGTTTAATTTCAGATCCGATTTTCTGATCACAGCTAGTTGTGATGGGCACATCAAGTTCTGGAAAAAATCTGAACAATTGATCGAATTTGTTAAACACTTTCGCAGTCATCTTACACCGATTATTGACCTAGCGGATAATTATAATGGAACTCTCATGTGTACAATATCGTCAGATCAAACTGTCAAAGTATTTGACGTCATTAATTTCGGTATATTGAAATTATTTTATTTTATTCGAGTATATATTTATTATGTAACATAATTGTTCAATTATGAAAAATGCAAAAAATATTTATTTGTAGCATACGATTAGTTGATTTAATAATTTCTTTGTTTACACAGACATGATTAACATGATCAAATTAGATTACATACCATTAAGTGCATGTTGGGTACATTCCAAAGGAGATCCAATTCATACTGTCGCAATGTAAGATTATTGTGGTTTTTCTTTAAATTAAAATTCTTTAATATTAGATGATGAGTATAACCTATAAGTTGAGTTAAGCATTATTCAACAGAATTTTACATTTATGAAATAACATTTGAATTCGTAAATTCTGTGTTGATAAATAAAAAAATTGTATTATTACAGAAGTAGCACAACTGAACCAAAAGTATTTATTTATGATGGCAAAGGAGTAAATGCACCACTTCACATAATAGACAAAATGCATAGCAAACCAATTATTTTCATTAAGGTATAACCATAATTTGAAGGAAGATATATTTTAATTTGGCTTATTATTAAATTATATTATCTTATTTATCAAATATCTGTGTAAATTTAATATTGTTTCAGTTTAATCCTGTCTTCGACGTAGCTATATCAGCAGATAAGAGTGGAATTGTTGAGTATTGGTCTGGAGCCAAAACAGATTATCAATTTCCAAAATGTGCACTATTTGATTCTAAACTTGACACTGATTTGTTTGATTTCATAAAACATAAAACACATCCAACTAGCTTGTGTTTTTCCAACGATGGTTTGAAATTTGCTACTATGTCACCTGATAGAAAAGTAAGAAATAATATCTTTAGTCTATAACAAACAACTCACTATTACGCTTAAACATTCCAAAATTTATTTTTAAATTAATATTGAACATTTGAAACAAATTAAAATACATATATTCTTTAAACATTTGGTAATGTAATGACAAAAAAGATTGATTAGAACAAAACCAGTGTGGTATAATAGAGTTGCTGTGGAATTGATATATATATCCTATTCACCATTTTAAAGCAATATGTTATGTACATCTAGAAAATTAATTTTTATTTTTAAGGTTAGAGTTTTCAATTTTTTGACGGGAAAACTAAATAAAGTTTATGACGAGTCATTGGCTCATTTTAGTGAACTTCAACAAAAAAAACAACAAGTACCCAATATTGAATTTATTCGAAGGTAAACCATTAATTAAATACATTTTGATGATCAGTTTATTGTTATGTATCAAATCTATAATATTTTAGAACTGCTATTGAACGCGAGTTGGACAAAACAGAAATATCTCATACAGCCAATTTATGTTTTGATGAAAGTGGTTATTATTTATTTTATCCGACAATGTTGGGAGTAAAAGTTGTGAACACGTATAATAACACTCTGATCAAAATTATTGGCAAATCAGAGAATCTTAGAGCACTGAGAATCGCCTTATTTCAAGTCAGTACACAGCGTAAGTTGTGTGTTTCGTTATTAGAAATATATTTTACACATTTTAATATTAAACTATTGTGTTTGTATTCATAGGGCAAAGCTAAAAAACCAAAAGCAGCAGTAACATTAGAAATGGAAGCGGCAACAAATCCTACATTAGAAGGTTCTTCAAGTGATCCAACTTTATTTTGCACAGCTTATAAAAAAAATAGATTTTACATATTTACCAAGTTAGTTTTATTTTATTTCTTTTTTGTAATAAACGAAGTTAAATAAATTTATTTAAATAAAAATAAATTTAAAAGTATTTGTTAAGTAGTTAATTATATTTCATTAAAAGAAATTAATGAATTTTGAATATTTGTTAAAACTATAAAGTAGAAAATTATTTTTGAATTTAACCAAAAATATTTGTTTCAATATTAATTAGTATATATTTGTACTTTGTAGACGAGAACCTGAAGATATTAAAAGTATTGATGCCGACCGCGATGTATTCAATGAAAAGCCATCGAAAGAAGATATTATATCTTCTACAGAAGCCGCATGTAAGTTAACTTCTTATTGGTATTTTTTAAAGAATATGATTTTATACTATAAATTGTATGCATTATTAACATTGTTCATAATTTGGGTTTTAAACTTTTAAATATTTCGTGAAACTAGAATATTTGTAGATAAAAAATATTTTTTTCTTCTCATAGCTATCCAACGTTTATATGATACAGCCACCATACACACTGTTTTTGGTGATATCCAAGTAACATTGTTCAAAGAATGTCAAAAAACAGTTGAGAATTTCTGTGTGCATAGTATGAACGGATATTACAATGGTAATGTGTTTCATAGAGTAATCAAAGGATTTATGATACAGACTGGAGATCCTACAGGTAGGCCAAGAGAATTTTTAAAAAGAAAATGACAATAAGTAACATTTTTAATTGTTCTAGGTACTGGATTGGGTGGAGAAAGCATATGGGGAGGAGAATTTGAAGATGAAATTCGCCCACATTTGAAACATGACCGACCTTACACATTAAGTATGGCTAATGCAGGACCATGTACAAACGGAAGTCAATTTTTCATCACACTCATACCTACGGTTAATTAAAATTCTATCTATTTTGTTCTGATAAATGCGAGAATATTATTGAGTATTGGATTTTCTTTTACTAGCCTTGGTTGGATAATAAACATACTGTGTTTGGACGTGTCACCAAAGGAATGGAAGTAGTACAAACCATTTGTAGCGCAAAAACACATCCAAAAACTGATAAGCCACATGATGACATTCAGATAATTAATATTAGTTTGAAATAAATCGTTACTGAATTTGTGTAAAGATTTTTTTTACTTTTTTAAACAACAAATCATTATTACAAATTAATATGATAAATTTGTAAACTTGAGAACACTCAATCCTAATATAGTTATAGTAAACACAGGAAATGTAATGAAGATAAACAGCTCGTTAATCAATTTGCATTTCCTTTTCATAAGAATATACATATCTACAATATTATTACTGTAAATATAATCACAAATTTCAAAATTCTAAAACATTTTAATTGTGTCGTTGATTGTGTGATAATGTATTTGTTTTCGAATTACTCTAATGTTTTTAAAATACTATAATTTATTATGATAAAAAGTTGTTTTTATAAAATAATTAAGACTTATTAAAAACACTTAAATAAAATGGCATAAAAAAAATGGAAAATTAAATAAATTTACGAAATTTTTAAAATAATTTTTGTAGCTATTAAATTCTGATAAATACATATAAATTCCTGAAAATGAAAATAAATTTTATATATATATA
>JAIPRN010000158.1:0-62684 GCA_025469175.1 Geopemphigus sp. TES_GeoC_2020
GACGCGGCTGTGCGCCGGTACAAGTCGCGTAACAGAGCCCCCGGACTTGACGGCATACCGAGCCGAGTGTGGGGGGTGCTGCACGCGGCCAGACCGATGATGCTGACGGGCGTTTTCAATGCCTGTCTGCGGAGCAGGACGTTCCCGAAACGGTAGAAAAAAGCACGGCTCGTGCTTCTTAGTAAGCCGGGGAAACCTGAGGGAGTCTCGTCCTCGTACAGACCTCTGTGCCTCCTCGACGACATTGGCAAGATCTTGGAAGCACTGCTGGCTGCCCGGATCGAAGGCCACATGACCGGGGTCGGACCCGGATTTTCGGACGCACAGTTCGGGTTCCGCAAAGGGCGGTCAACCGACGACGCGTTGCGCGCGGTCCAGGACAAACTCACGGCCGCGCGTACCGGTCGCCGCTTGGCCATGGCTGTGAGTCTGGACATCAGGAACGCCTTTAACACGATCAGATGGGACGTGGTACGGGTGGCGCTGTCGCGTATCGGCTTACCCCCATACCTGCGGCGTATCCTCTGGTCGTATTTCGGGGAGCGAGAGCTGCATTGGTGCGGCGCGGGAAGCGGCGAGATGTCAACCGCGGAAGTCTCTTGCGGCGTGACCCAGGGCTCCGTGTTCAGCCCTCTGCTGTGGAACGTGACGTACGACGCGGTGCTTCACCTTTCGTTACCGGCCGGTGTGTCAATGTTCGGTTTCGCCGACGATACGCTGGTCGTGGCGGAGGGGGACACTGTAGACGAAGTGCAGGTCCGCGCGAACACCGCGCCAGCGGCGGTTGCCGGGTACATACGCGCCCAAGGCTTGCGGCTTGCGGTTGAAAAGACCTAGGCTATAGTGTTCACGGCCCGTCGCAAGCCGGTGGATCTTCGTCTACGGCTGGAGGAGAAGACTGTCCGGTTAGGAACGACGCTTCGGTATCTGGGCCTCGAGTTCGAGTCCAAGCGTTCGATGTTCGGGGCGCACCTCCGCACAGCGGCCGACAGGGCGCAGCGGGTTATGGGAGCCCTGACCGGCCTGATGCCGAATCTCGGCGAGCCGCACGAGGCCAAAAGGCGCTTATTCGTGAGCGGCGTGCAATCGGTAGTATTGTACGGCGCGCTGACATGGACGCCAACTTTGGACTAAGACGCGCGGGCCGCCGCTACTTTGACTAGGGTGCAGAGAAGAGCCGCCCTCCGTGTCGCGTGTGCATACCGAACGGTGTCCTACAACGCCGTCACGATTCTCGCTCGAATCATGCCGTTCGATCTGCTGGCAAAAGAGCGCCTTAGGGCGTTTGAGACCAGAAGGGAGTGGTCGCCAGCGGTGTCTTCAGGGGAACTATCCTCTGGGGCCCGAGCAACGTCACAGCAGTTGGCTCCCAGTCGTTCAACAATGAGGGACGGGACGCTGGCTGAATGGGTTCGGCGGATCAGCCGGCTGGAATCCCCACCCGCGAACAGTGGCCGCGGATGGACCTGGTCGGTGCTTCCTCCAGACTTGCTGCGGCGGTGGTTGGCGAGGTCGCACGGTGACATGACATTCCGCCTCACGCAGTTGTTGACGGAGCACGGCTGTTTCAACGCTTTTTTGCATGGTCGTGCGCCATCGCCCGGATTTTCGCACTGCGGACACGCCGAGTCGGACAACGGCGAGGAAGACAGCGCGTTCCACACGCTCTTTCGCTATGAGGCGTTTGACCGTGAACGGGGCGCGCTAGTCCGTCAGATTGGAGGATTCGGCCCGGGCGATCTGGTCGAGCGCATGCTCGAGTCTCAGATCTACTGGGACGCCGTCGTCCGATTCGCCGAGTCGGTGATGATGGAGAAGAAAGTCGCTGAACAGCAGAGGCAGGCACATCCTATTTATTATGATTGACTTGCGTAAGTTTATTAGGAAATATGTTTGAGTCTATAAAACCGGTATACCATTGGAGTTGCTTAAATCTTTTTATCTTTGTAAAAATAAAAACTATCAAAAATTCCTGTGAGCACAATGTTATTGAGATTATTGACAGCGTATAAAGTTTTACGTCTTTATAGGTAAACAACACATTACCCACGAGTAGAAACCTAACTTCCTATGCCGATTCTTTGATTCACATTTGACATTAAATAAGGTTTTTTCTACCCGTTAAAATCATCACATAAATTCACCGCTATAGTTGCTTACTATTAACACTAATGAATGTGAATTATGAATATTTAACGACACATTAATGGCATACTTAGGAAGGAGGAGTTCATAAGTTCAAACTTATAGATGCGACTAAAATCAAAACATAAAATATTAGAAGAGCTATAGTTTCAACATAAAGTTTATACAAGTGTATTATAGTGAAAAGAACATTACTTCATGTTTTATAATACATAATGCCAAATATATATGTGTGTGTGTTTGTATGTCGTTAAAATAAAATAATTCTTTCAAAATTTACGAGCAACTTTAATACTCCTTTATTTTTAGAAATATGGGAACGTAAATGTTTTAATTTTTTTATTCTCAAAAATGTGTTGGAACCCAACACATTAAAAACAACCATTTTCGTTTTTCAAATATTCAATTTATAATAAACAAGACGGTTTCCATCAATTTAAATTCGAATCGATATTTAAAGTATTCCTTCATTTAGGGGTAAAAAATATTTTATAATCCGGAAAAAAAAAAATATATATGCGTACGTGTGTGTGCATGCAATAGTGAGTGCGTGCGTACGCGTATGTGTGTGTACGAATAATGAACCTACAAGTATTTAATTCCATATTACAAATGTATTTAAAATATCAATTATAAATGTTGATACAAATAATAAAATATGACTATCAAAAGTCAACAAATTATAAAAAATATTCTAGACGATCGGATAAAGAACGGAATCAATTACTAATAATGCGCTTAAACCAAATAACCATAGTTATACAAGTTATCATTGTGGCAGTAAATAAATATTTAATAAATATTAATCAAATTCCGGAAAATATATAGTACTCAGCGAATAACTCTATTGATAGTCCATTGCCTTTATAATAAATAATAACTAATTTCGTTAATGTATAAAGAAACGTGTTACCTACACTGTCGTCACGTATCAAACCGAATTCCGGTTGTTTACGGTCGCCGCCTGCCGGTTGGTCGACATTAATCATTCTAACATCGCATCGATTCTTATGTTATAGGATTTGTGCTTTCGATCGTTTGTCTCGTTAATTATAGTCGTAGTCATTACCAAAAGTTTATAGAACGCTACTTTTAACTAATCGAATCGTTATCGACTACGTTATTTCTTAATAATATTTTTATTATTATTAAATATCTAATTTAACGTTTTATTTCTAACATGATCTGTCGTATTAATGTCGAATAAGGATAATGTATTTAACGATCTGAAAAAATAAACGAACATTTTTTATATTTTACGTACCAATCGGACTTAAAAGTAAAATGGGTCGGAGAAAAAGCAAAAGAAAGCCGCCTGCGAAAAGGAAAGCCATTGAACCCCTAGATACACAATTTAACTGTCCGTTTTGTAACCACGAAAAGTCTTGTGAAGTGAAAATGTAAGTACATGAAACTATTGAGTTTTGTGCCAATATCTATTATCACCTTAAAAAATATTTGACACCAATACACGAATGATATATTGTAAGTAGATAATTATTTTTTTTAACAAATTTGAGATTTTAAATGTCTATTGTTACGGTAATACCTTTATATTACAATAAGTATACAAAATTAGTTGAGATTTAACTTTATTACTGACCCTTTAATATTTTAACAATATAGCAGGGTAGCAAATAAAATATTTTTGATGGTTAGACTAAACACTCCTTAATGTTATGCCTATCATAATTAATTTCTCTAATAATCGCTATTTAAAATTAGCACTCAAGTAATCATACACATAATAAACGTACATTTCTTTTACTAATTTATTTTAAAATTTCAGGGATAAAAGTCGAAATGTTGGCAAAGTATATTGCCGTGTTTGTCTCGAATCATTTCAAACAACTACAAGTTTTTTATCAGAACCAGTAGATATATACAATGATTGGGTAGACGCATGTGAAGCCGCTAATTAATAATGGGTAACTAATCAAAGTAAATATGTTACACACAATATTTAATATATTCATTAATAGTACCATAGACGTTAATTAAAAATTTAATTGAACAAAATATAAATATTTAACAAAAAATAGTTATTAATTTGACGCTTACATAAAATAAAATAAATTAAATGTTTTTTAATTTTTTATAATTTTTATTTGGTTTTATACATTTTAAATATGCATTTAGCACATAATAGCAAAATAATATATTTTATATTATTTTATACAAGTAGCAAATGAAGAACCATTAAAGCATGACTCACACAAAGAATTGTCCTAGCTCCTATGCTTTTTAATATTATATAAATGAACAACCTATATTTATGGATAACAATGTAAAACGCTATGTGTATACAGACAATTCATCAATTATAGTGCAAGAAGATACTTTTAAATCAGTAAAAGCAAAACTAAAACTTTGGAATTCATGGGCAACTATCACAAGTCAATCACCTTAAGCCAAATCAACTGCACTTTTCATTTAAGAAACAAGCATAAAAATAGAAAACCAATGATAACAAAAACAAAAAAATATAATTAACACATTGTGGTAGATTCACATACTTAGGCATAACTTTAGACAGCACTAATTTATAAAATTCATTAGGAAAAAACCAGTTAAAAATCAGTACCTGAAACGTGAGATATGGAAGTTAACAAGATTTACATATGAGGTATTGACAATGTCCTTATGTTTTTCAGTGAGGAGTATGCTTATCTGATCTGGAAAAGTTTAACATTTGCAAAAAAAGTAAATATTGCCTTAAATAAATACCACAGGTTGATTAATTATAGGAAATAAACAAAATCTACTTATTAGCAAGTTTTCCATAACCATCAGTCCAATGATTAATATCTACTAAAATAGAACATGATATACAAATGAGAAATATGAAAGGAACATTTGGTGCCTTGTGCGATAAAAGAATTCCAATAAGGCTGAAAGGTAAATTCTATAAGAGTATAGTGAGACCAACTATGTTGTATGGTTCAGAGTGTTGGGCAGTGGACAAAAAAATAGAGCAGAAAATAAGCGTAACCGACATGAAATTGCTTAGATGAATGTGTAGGATGACAAGAGAAGATAGGATAAGAAATGAATATATAACAAGCATAGGAGTAGTGTCAATTACGGAGAAAATGAGAAAGAATAGACTTAGATGTTTTTGGTCATGTTATGAGAAGAGAAGATTCGGAAGTAGTATGAAAAGTTATGGAATTGAGCGTGAAAGGAAGAAAAGACTTTCTCCAGAGACCAAAGAAGAAATGGTTAAACGGGATTGAGAGTGATATGAGTACTGCAGGTGTGTGTGTGTATGATGTGGGAGATCGAGTCAAATGGATGTTGAGGACCAAGGTGGTTAACCCCAAATAGCTGGGAGAATAAGGTGATGAAGAAGATATACAAATGAGAAACATAAGACATTCTATGTACAATCAAAATGTTTGTATTTCTCAACTTAAATGAACAAAATCTTTCCTAAAGCTATCTTAAGATTATTAAAAGCACCCTCGTGTAATAGAGCATCTAAGTAGAAAAGACAACTAATAAACATGGCTAATAAAAGATAGATAGAACCATCAAAACAATTACCTCCCAGTCATAACTTAAATTAACTAACATAAAGGATATTTAACAAATTGTATGTAGGAATTAGATGATCATAAAAAAATATTTTTAAATAAAGATATGGCAACCAAGATGTAACCTGTATATGTAGACAAAAGCAAAAAATGTCACCTAATTTTATGCAAAAACAGGATCAAGCCCATGTGTATAAGATGAATTCATTACAAGCAACCAAAAAATGATGGACACAGTTCAATACTAGACAAAAGAAAATATATGATACCAAATTGTGTTTTATTTATTCATTTTAGTTATCGTATTATACATTATTAAATGTTTCTAGTCTAATTGATTTTAAATATATGTATGTATTACCTGACATGAAAAAAACAGTATATATTTTGAGTATAAAACTATATACTAGTCATACCATAATATGAATGAGAATTTATTTACTATATTCGTGACACTTGTCATTACGTATTAAAATCACTTTTTTTTAGATTTCACAATTAATGGATGCTGAACGTCAACAGAAATAAATATCAATTTTATTTTAGTCTATAAAAATTGTATAAGTATATTTAATTTTTGTGGTTACCTAACTCCCCGCCTACCTTACACTTTGATAATATAATTCAAAATATGCTATTTTTAAATTAAGTATTTATATTACTACTTGATTTTTAAGAATTGTGAATATTCCATAAAACCTTTTTTATGTATTTGTTTATATTAATATTATATTCTATTAAATTAATATTTAATTTTTTTATCTATTATTTTTGTTTATAAAAGCATATATATGCATTTTATTTGTAATGTTATTCTTAAATTCTAAAAAATTTCAGAACAGTGAAATTGAATGTGAAAACTAAAGTGATTGACTTCTTATAATTGTGGGAGAATATGAAAAAAGTTTTAAAAAACAAAATACTGTACTTCCATAAATACCATTGGAGTTTGTACTTATAAATATAATTTTTTAAGTGATACATTTATTTACTTCCATAAACTTGGCCAATTTAATAAAAATTTCTTAAAAGATATAAATTGTTTTAACGAAAACTGAATACTTTCTATTAAAATTAGTAAATTGTGTATTAAAAAATGAAGATATTTGAAATAAGTAAATTGTTAAATATTAATAATGAACAAATTAATTTTTACAGTAATATGTTTTATGTATACTATTGAAGACAAAAGTTTGAAAAAATCTTAAAATATAAATAAAAGAAACTAAAATGGTAAAAAAAGTATCCTAACAGTAACAAATTGTATAATTTTAATAAATACTAAATTGAAACCACTTTTATTTTGAATATTTTAAAATAAATCCATATATATATTGGATAAAGTTTAACTAATTAAAAAATGAGGATTCATTATTTCGTGTATCTATAAATCAGCAAATATAAACTTCTATATTTATATGCATTTACTTATTTATTAGTATCAAACATAACATACAAGTTATAAAAAACCATGATATAAATTTATATTCATTTTAAAATAATATATTTGCTACCATAAACATCAGAATCATTAATGTTAATCTTCGTTAAAATAAACTTGTATTATAATACTGCACCTAGATCTAGTATTTTTTTTGTTTTCAATAATACTAAAATTGTTTACAACAGTTAAGACTATTTTAAAAAGATAATAAATATGTTTTGTAATGATTTTATTGTCTATGACAACCAATTTGTACAACTCAGAATAAGATTAATTAATTGTAATAATCAGAATCAACGCATAAGAATATATACGAATCGTTTTTGTGACGCATCTGAAACAAAAGTAAAATATAATTTTATATATTAACTAAACAGTATGACAAATGACAAAAGTTATAATATATGCTTTGATTAGTCTAGTGCTCTAAATCATTTTTAAAGCAATATTTTTTTAATTTAGGCTAAATACTTATCACAAATTAAAATTTTACTTTTCTTTTAAAGTTTCAATAATCTTCCAATTTCTACATATGTAAATGTTTATTCTCTTCCAAATATTTCTATTATTTTCATAAGCGTTCCTTTTAAAGAATAATATTGAAATAAGAATATTTTTTTGCAAATTCTATATAAGAAAATTTGAATATATCCCCTTTAACTTCTCAATTTTTAATTTAAAAATAAATGATTGCCATTCTAAAACAACCTAATTTATACAAATTTTTTAGTCTTGAAATAATAACCATATAACATGATTAATAAAATAAATGAAAAAAATGTTTCTCGTGGAAAAGGGGTAAACAAGTTTCACTTTTTTAAGAAAAGACCCCATGAACAGATAACGTTATTTTTAAACTTAACGAACGTGAAATCTCAAAAATCGCATAACGTAAAAAGTATAAATGCTATTTCATTTATTATCAATATAATTAAAGTTAACCAACCTTATCTTCTATATGCTGTTGATAACTTATCTCCCTTATTTTTTGATAATAAGATAAAATTATTATCTGATTAATAAAACACCTACAATTGAAATTCAAAATGTTTTCTTTGATTTTTATTTAAAAAAACAATAATAATCAACGGTTATCTCTAACCTTTATTTAAATTTAATAGCTTAACTGATTTTTTCTTGAGTTTTGTTTAATATCCATAACAATATGGTTGTAAGTACTTATAATATTTGTTCAATTATTATATATCGATGGTCAACCAGTAATTTTTTTTGTATCCATAGAAAATTGCATTGCAAATCAAAGCAAATTTAGAAAATGTGACTGAACTAACAGTAGATCGTGAAGACTTTCGGTGGTATTTAAAAGTTAGATATTAATAATTATTAAAAACGTATTCAAAAACCATCAAAATAAATTTAATTGTTGAAATTATACTTCTATTATTCTAAAACACTATTATTATTACTTACAAAATAATATTATTTAAAATTTATATTGCGGTATTTGGATTAAATAAAAATATTTTATACTAAATTTAAAGACAATATTCTTAAGAGCAGCTCATAAAACTTGTAAAAATATTGTTTGACAAAGACGTTATTAATATTTTGAAGCATAATTTTTTTATTGAATAACATTTTCATGATTTTTAAACTCTAAATTTAATCTAAAAACACCTAAATTTAAAATCTACAAACAATGATTTCACCGTCATCTATTAGATAGACAGATACAACAAATGCTGGTATGGAGTCCTTTTAAAATGGTTAAATAAACAAATTACATTGTGATTTGTTTTTAATATACTTTAGTACAAAATGTATTAATTTTTGTTTCCAATAATCTTTATTTTATTATTTAATAGGTTATTAAACCTAACTTAAGTCAATTGTAAATTTATTTGCAGTTTCGATGCACAAATTGTGGTGAGGAAACTGATAAATGGTTATATTTATCACAAGACGTTAGTATTTAAAATGTGCTTTAAAAAAGTCGTTAATATTTAATTTATTCATTGTTTTTAGAAAAAAGTTCCAATGAAAGGAAGTAAAGGTAAAGCAAATTTGGTTACTAAATGCAAAATGTGTTTAAGAGATTGTTCAATAGGTAAATTTGAAGTTGTGAAAATATATATTTGTTATACTTTGGCTCAAGAGATTGGTATTATAATTTCCAGACATTTTACCAGACACTGTTTCTAAGTACATGGTAGAAGATTCCAATAAATTCAAAAATATTATCGCATTTGATTGTCGAGGCTTGATGATCGTTGATTTTTCACCCAGAAATGGATTTAAATGTCGTGGAGTTGAAAGTAATACTGTATTTGAAGATATTAATTTAGAAGAAAAAGAATGGGTCGATTATGATGACAGACAAAATCAACCAGTTGGAATTTATGAAGTCCAACATCAATTTGTAACGACCAAATAATTGTATTAGACTTAAATAACGTATCAAATTTATAACATAACGTGTCGTTAAAATACTAAAAGTAATATTAATCCATTTATTTTATATCTACTAAATTCAGGAATATAAAAAATTATATTAAAAACAGATGACTAACTAAATAAAAATAATTTCAAAATATTACACTCTTACAATCAATCTTCGTCTTCATCATCACTTGTATAGCTCATCTACAAAATATTTATATATTGTTAAATTACAATAAAATAAGAACTATGCATATTTTTTAACATCAATCAATAACTCACACTAATGAGACCAATTTTAAATGAATATGTGACCATGGTAACGATTGTAATTAATCCAATAAAAATATTTTTCATTTCATCCCTTTTATACCACGGTACAACACTCGTATGCATCTTAGATTCTTCGGATTTTTTTTTTTCGTTACATATGTGTGCTTGCCAATCGATTTTGAAATATTCTCTCGTTATCCTGTCAATCCAAGTGCACAGACTTTTGCACGTCTTTAAATGTGCTTGCAATTTATTGTCGACCAATGGTGCTTTTAACAGAGGGCCTAAATAACTGTACGCAACAGCATCTAACAATGTAGGATGTGACCCAAAAAAATAAAAATTATTGCCCAAACGATTCTCTAAACCATTCATACACTTAACAGCTTCAGAGTATACCTGAATAAATAAAATGTATTAAAAAGACTGAACACTTAAAACACTATATTATAAATGACCTATTTTACCTCAGTCATAATGTCAGTGTCTGAATCTAGGTGATTATACAGTGTATAAATCTTATGTTTGGCTTCCTTTTCATAAGCATTTGGATAGTACCAATTAAATGGGAATGTCAAAGCGTTCCTATACCAGGGTTTGATAAAATTATGGCAATTTTTTTCATCCATCCACCTATGCACATTATGGGAATCGTAATTAGGTAGATACACAGCAAGTAAAATGAAATTTGTTTCCTTGTTAATCATAATTACCAAGCAAATAGTAACGCTGGTTCGAGTTGAGCATCTACCATACTAATGGTTGCATGCTCTTCAGCTAACTGAATACTGGTCATACCAAAATTTGGAGCAAGATTCTTATTGAAACACAAAAAACAACATGTTAGACAACACTTGCAGGATACTGGTTGACGAAAATAAACACGTTTACCTGTTTGTTAAGCCAATCAATCAAATTGCAACGATTCAATAGTAACCGTTTTTTGTAACGGACAACGGGTAAATGACCAGTGCTCGATTTGAACGGGTTATTCGAATAATTGATGTTGATTGATGCGTTTGTAAATCTAGCGAAAGCCTAAAAATAGATCGATAAAAATCGAAATAAAGACCTCGTTCTATATGAAAAAAATAATAACATAATCGTCATTCGTGTACCAAAACTTCGAGACATTTATAATCAATCGACGGCAATCCCCAATCACCTTTCCAACTTTCTACTTCCAACTGTGTAGGCTTAAACATAACAACAGTGCGAACAAAATAATTAATACTAGAAGAAACCTCAGTCTAAACCCAGAACACCTATGTAAAGGTGAAATTTCGAAATTCGATAAATTATCAATTTACAGTGGCTCTTGTATCTCGGTTTTATTTTTATCAATAAAACGATGAGAAAATGTATTCCAAAGACAATGGACAAAATAATAAGTCAATAGTTTCGTGCCCGAGCACTATTGGTCACACTGCTCGAAACATTCTTCACACCATACAACGCGTTTTACATTTTGCTTTTTACCTATCAACTCGTATTTCTTTACGTATTCGATTTTGTTCGACGAAAAGTCACGTTTTTCAAAAAACTTATTTTAGAGGACTTCGATCAGAGGATCACAACTATAAAATGGCCGAAAATGCCGTAAGTTTTTATTTTATTTTATTAACGTCATATCGTTTATTCAGCTACATGAAAAATAACGTATTAGTAGAATTATAGTGTCTATTTAACCTACAATTTAAACCCAATGATGTATTTAGTAAACAAATAACTATATGTTTCGACTTGGTTTTTGTCAATAAATTAAACATTAAATATTATACATTTCCTTATACAATTAAGAATTTCCTCATTCCCTGTTCATTATACCTGTTTGTCAAAAAAAATGTACGTCATATATATATATATATACCGATTACAATTATATAACATCATAGTTTATAGTTAAGTGTTAGTAACTACATTTTATTCGTGTTTGTAATAAAACAAAAATTGTTTTAGACTGAAGTTGAACATAAAGCAAAACGACCTTTCCGTAAATTCACATATCGTGGTGTTGACTTGGACCAGCTTTTAGACATTCAAGGGTAAATGTTGATTGTTACTTCATTTCATGGATGTATTTTAATCCAAAATGTACTTTAGAGAGCAATTGATTGAGCTGTTGCACTCACGTGCTCGCAGGCGTTTTTCACGTGGTGGTCTTAAACGCAAAGAATCTGCGTTGGTAAAGAAATTGCGTCGTGCAAAGAAAGATGCCCCACCATTAGAAAAACCTGAGGCTGTAAAAACCCATCTTCGCAACATGATTATTGTTCCTGAAATGGTTGGCAGTATTATTGGTGTCTATAATGGAAAAGTGTTCAACCAAATTGAAATCAAGGTCTGTCTTACATTTCTAATTTGTTAAATAACTTATTTAATCTTCTATTTCCTTTACATAATTTGAACTTTTAGATTATTAATGTTAAGAGGACTCTTACATCTGCATTTATGATTTCTCTCTATCTTATAGAAAATGTAGCTAATCATATTATAAATATAGAACATAAATTTAGAATTTAAATACTTAGTACTAAATTTGAATAAAATATTCCCATTGACATCTCAGTCTTGTTAAATATTGTCTATAAAAATAATGAAATGTCTTCAAATTTGGTAATAAATATTTAATTTAATCAACATAATTTAAATACCTCTATATAACATAATTTTACTATATTGTCCATTAGGTAAATAATATTGTTGGCAAATGTGAACATTACATACTCTTAATTAATAACAGTTAATGAATTTAATTCGATTCACTAAATATATTTTAATTTTTCAGCCTGAAATGATTGGACATTACTTGGGAGAATTCAGTGTCACTTATAAACCAGTAAAACATGGAAGACCTGGTATTGGTGCTACACACAGCTCTAGGTTTATTCCATTAAAATAAATTATATTCTATTTTGTTCACAATATAATAACTAATGTGATTCTAATCATTTGTTTCTTTTGTAATCATATCCTTTTTCTATTCAAAATCAATTTTTGTTAATCTTTCATTTTGATAAATAGTACATTTAGCATAGTGGTATGTAAATATTTAGGCTGAAGGAGTTCAGTAAAAGTTTTAATAATTCAAAGTATTAAATAGATATTAAAATCATCCATTTTTAAATTTACAAGAACGCTATTTTTATATCTTAAACTTCCATATGCTCACAATTATGTGCACGTAATTTGAATTATAATTAATAAATAAATTTGGATATTTGCTAATTTGAATAATTGACCATAGAAAATTATTTTTTATTTATAACTTGCAACTAATAAATTGCTATTGTATATAAACAAATTGTGGAAACATTAACATAAATCAATTAATTTTTCGATAACACATGGACATTTTTCAAAATGTATACGAACTAGCTTAATTTCAAATTTTTAACTGATAAACATATATTTTTAATTTTAATAAATTTAATTTTTGTTGTATAACAGTATATTAGGTTTTTAAATGTTTTGTAAAATTCTGATGGCTAAGAAAATTATTCAAGTTGTATGAATTTATTTACATATATTTACTTAATAGTACAAGTTTATCCAAGAGTATGATTATTAAATTTCAAAATATTTTTCTTGTCACCATTTTGGAAACATTAATGATTGAACGTCAATATTTAGGTGCATTTATTTATCATAACTAGTTCTTTCAATTTTAATATGTATACACTAGGCAGTAACTATATTATGATATTAAAAATACTTGGTTTTTTATATTTATACCATGAAGTAAATACCTTTTATGTTTGAAATTTGGTCATATTTGAACAAAATTTTTGTCTTAATTATTTTGTATAATATTATTGAAAGCTTAAATTATAATAATGATCAAAAACATCTAGTATGAATCATACTACACAATTAAGAAATATTAATTTTTTTTTATATAATAGATACAGGTTAATACTCTGGTTTATTGTTTTTGGAATTTAAATACTTTAGGACTAATATTTTTTCCATTTTATCTGAATTTAGTATTTTGAAATTAAGCCAATATATGTGCACTATACAATATTTTCTATTGTTATAAGTACATTATATTATAACATAAGATATCTATAAATAAACTTTAAAAAACAATTTATATATATATATTGAAGATGAACACCAACTAAGTTGGTTAGTTAAATGTGTATGATGCTTGAAATTAACACAATTTATTGGGTTAAAGCGTTTAAAATCGATAAAAGTTATTTTTACTTTTGTATACATCATTTTAGTCACAAACGTGATTATAAATTATAAGTGACTAAAGGATTATGCATCAATTTATTTTTCACCTCCAAAAATGAAACCTATGAAACAAAATATTGATATTTTTCCCTCCCCCTATTGCAAAAAACAAAACTAGAAAAGCATAATAATAAAATGTTTAGATCTTCAGTTCAAACTATTTTTAAACAAAAATCTGAATGTTAAAATTTTTCGAAAGCTATAGTCTTACCAAAATTGAAGTATTTTTTTTTTAATTTTAATAATAAAAAATTGTAAAATTTTGTGTAAAGGAGCATAATTATAATTATAATATTCTTAATATTTTAATGAAATTCAATTTTCTCATTTTCTTTACAATTTTTGGAAACTTCTTTACGTTTTGATCAGAAAATAGTGCTATATGTAAAATAAAAAACCAAAACATTCTTCGCTTCATTTAAAATCTAAAATTTAATAATACAATACTTTTATGTACCTAGTTAATAAAAAAAATGAGAAAATCTACGAGTTCCGTACTTTTTTTTATTTATTTAAAAAATCTATTTTTATATACTTACAAAAAACCTAAACACGCCATTATATTATGTATATTATAAATTCAAATAATTATTATTACGCATTATGTTGATATTTAGAGCTATATATAGATACGTAAGTATATAGGTGCAGTACTACATGATTTGTTTTGAACGAACATTTGGTCATCATTTTAGTGGAGAGGGAATTTCGCATATGTAAAACATCTTGTAGAGTCATATTTATTCAGTACCATTCAATAGATTTTGGTTGTGGGATTAATCGTATGTACTGTATTATATGATATTCGTAACTCGTATAGTAACAGTGATCAGCCTTTTAAAACGTTTTAAACGTTTTTGTTTTCTATTACCGAAAATTAATTTTAGTAAATGTTTGGAAAATAATACAATTCACAAACGGATTTTGGATTTATTATAATTTATCATCGCGCTTGCGATAAAATTAATCTTAGGTATTTTATAATATTCATATACGTTAAATATCATTTGACGTCTTTTTTTCTAATCTTACGATTTTTCTATATTATGTAATCATTTTAATCGTTTTAAAGCGTATATATATATATATATTAATGGTATTTATATTTATATTTATATTGGGTAATTTATTTTCCTTCGTTTATAATTTATATATACATAACATAATATGGGCACACGCTCAAATACATTATATAATATGAACAATACATTCGAAATTAGGTCAATGTCTGTACTTCAATAACCAATTTATACATATAAATAATTTTCACAAATATTCAAAGTTTTAAGGTGAATTAAGTAATTTTTTTGCTCGTCAAATTCAATTAATTCCAACGAAATGTAATTCAAATTAATAAAACATATTCTAATTAGCAGAAACAAAAATGTAGTGTGAAAAATGAAATAAAATCTCCTATGATCTTATATAGTTCGAAATATAATTAATATAATATTATGTCTATGTAACCAATCTTTAAAACGATACTATACTATATATTTTATTATTGTCCCCACTGATATGACTATAATGACAGCAGAAATTACGTTTTAGGCTGCCTTTACGATTTTTAAAAACTCCGGTCAACAGGAAAACAAGTACATAATACATTCTAGATCAATGATGCTATATCTATATCTGACATCTATATGTCATGCTCCTTTTTTACCAGTAGTCAGATAGTCGTTTCTCCTCCTTACATTTGAAACTCAAAAAATAGTGATTTAAAAATCGATATGTATAAAATGTTAAATAACTGAAATGTAAAATAATAAACTAGTTTATTAGAAATATACGCCTTGAAAAAAAATGTAACGATTAACATTTTATTTAAACTCCCATATTTAGATAAAATTAAAAATGTTAATCAAATATCTATGACAGTTTTTTCTTACTACGTTTATAAATTGTGGAATATTTTTAAAACGCCCAACGTCGTATGAAACTACATATAAAAATTGATTATCGAAGAATAATAGAGAAGTTTAAAAATCAGCAATGATTGTGTACTATTGTAGTAGCCTGGCCTCGTTAATCAGAAAAAATTTTCAAATTTTATTTCTTCACAGTATCCGGGTGATTTGTCATACAACTATATATATTATATATATACTATATAGTTATATTTGTCATATAACTATATAACTATTCGTGTATTATATAATATGTATTATAGACAATAGGAACACAATGAAATTTAATGTGTTTAAACTGTTGAATTAAACGTAAATTATCTGTTTTGTGATAATTTGATTTTCGTTTTTATAATATAGTAGTAAATTCCTCACTACTATATTTCTTTTCGTATAGTACCTTTAGTTGAGAACCACTATTCTAGTTATTTCGAAGCTCCGGTTTTTTTAAAAGAGTTTTCCTTATAATATATAAGTTGTTAAGTTGTAAGTTACAGTGTCATTCTAAAATTTAATATGATAGATATAATGATGTAATAATAAGACTACTAAAATGGAATAACACTACAATTTTGTTGTAGTTTAAACGTATTTTTTTTAGTTACTAAGCAAAGTTAATATTTTGTTTTTATAATGAAGTGGACTTAGTATATTTATTTATGAACCATTTTCCATATAAGTGTACTGGAATTGATTTCGTCATACTTTATGTTCCAGTAACAAATGTTACCTATATTATAATTGGTCTTTGATGCTTTTAAATTTTCCAGTATTTTCCCCAAGGGAAATTTTATAAAAACCGTGTAATAGTCAACAAATTATTTTTGGACGTGGACATTTTTATATTTTCTAAGATTTCGAAAGATTATACATGTCGTATGTATAATATCATATTGTTATTATTTATTGGACTTGATTGAGAATTATTGTTAAACAATTTCTCGTTATCTGACTGACGAGTGTTATTTTTTATCGTTAATTTTATTAATAATTTATATTAATATAATAAAATTAGATCTTACTCTTATATGTTGTTATGTTGAACTATATTAGGTATAATAAATACTATTGTGACTACAAAAACAACTTTTATAATCGTCATTGCCTATAGATTTAATATTCAATATTAATTATTGGTATTTTTTGTATGTACAAATTCAAACCACAAAGCAATGTATAAAATATGATAATACAAAATATTTATATTTTACGTAACATGTGTCAATATCATATTTTATAAAACTAAAATTATGTAAAAAAATAACTTTAATTTAGTTGAATTACTCCGAATATTTTGAAACTAATAATTAGAGAAAAGTCTTAAACAAATAAATTAAAGTCAAGATTTAAGGCACATTCATAATTTGTTAACATTTTATTTATGACGGATATTTATTTATTATTTATATTATCTTCATTTTTAGTGAACGGTTTAAGAATATTATTAATTATTGTTCAATTTTTTTAAGAAATCACTACATAACACTTAAGTTTGTTAACACTGTGTAGAAAATGCACTTTTTTTATTATGGTTTTACATGAAATGTATAACTTATATAATGTATACGAAATATTTACTACCTAGTAAATACGGGGTTTATTTTGAAAAATGTTCTTAACTATATATATTTTTCGTGCTCTCCCACCATTTTAAATACTTTTTTGAAAATGTTAAAAAAATGCAGGATATCACAATAACTATTCGAGAAAGGATTATTCCTTTCTGTATAAGACTTAAGTTATGATAAGTATAAAATCTATTTAATTTTATTAGTTTTAACCATAATCCATTCGTTTTATAATTAGTATAAGATATATAATTATAGGTTACGAATAATTATATATATGGGTTAATTGTTTAATTAGTAGTCAATAATAATATCCATAGGTTTTTCCTAATAAAATATATGAATTTTACTTAATTATTTCAGTAACTTTTACGACACTAGTTTAAGTACTTATACAGTAATTTTTTCAATAAAATATTTAAATAGCGAAAATCAAAAGCTTAATTACCAGTACGACCCAATGTTATGATCATAAAACAATTAATATAATAATTTTAATAATTCAAAATTTTATTTTCAAATACGCAAATAATATTTTTATTTACATATGCGTTTAAAAAAATTAAAAATAATTAAAATAATAAATGTAAGTAAAATATAAATCATCTTTTATAAATATAGTTATAGTTTAATTTTTGCTTTGTGATATTCAACTGTTATAGATAGTTACTATAATGACTAGAAAAAATTGACTATAACGTTATTAGTTATGCCTATTTGTACCTATTATACTTATCTACACAATTATATAACGGACTACATATTATTATTTAATATACTATTAAATAAATACTTATAAGTTAAGGAAATGTAAATAATTTTTGCACAATTACAGTTTACACATTACACTATTTATAGTATTTATACACGTATAATAGATCATTTCCAATTTCTTTTTAAAGTTACCTCATTTATAACGATCATACCTATAGATATATACTATGTATATTTATTAATTATGTGTGTGTGTGTGTGTAAACCTTTTTATTCTTTAATGTTTTTCCGAACACGTTTTTGTTTTATATTTTCCGTTTCCTGTTTGATCATCCAGCAGTAGTCAGCTAACGTATTTAAATTCCATCTTCCTTGGTAGCGTCTTTTAATATTACGGGTATCCTGGTGAAATCATTCACCCTGCTCTTCACTATAGGCTCCTAAGTTTTCAGGAAAATAGTCGACATAAGTGTTAGAAATAAATTTTTAAGCTCATTTTGCAACTTTGAATTTCATATGCAATTAACATGCATGACACAATGATTTTGTAATTGTAATATATTATTATTATAATAAATCTATTATAATCTCATCTTTTGGCAGTGATTTTACAAACTACTTCATAAGCCCTAATTTTATACGAAGAGATGATAATAAAACGTTCAGGTAGAACCAAGGTCGTTTTAATTATATTTTTTTCACCGAGGATTAAGGTGAATCTGTGACTTGTTTAATTATTTAAAAATAATTGATTAGTAATGTACTCACTGATAAAAAAACTATAATTAAATAACCATGGATTGTATTAATAATGTTAAGGAAGTGTTCATATGACATATTAACATTTATCCAATTGTCTACTTTATACTATTATAACTCAACTTATATATTTATATAAATATAAAGGTTTTTTGATAAAAGAGTAAAACATTTTATTTATATTATAAATTAATATTGTTGCAAAAACTTGTATTTTTATACATCTAGCTTGATTGTCATTGGCATTTTATTTTACAATTAAATAGTGTAGAAAAAAGTTAATTATTATTTACATTCAAAAAACATTGTAAGCTTGGACCTACCGGATTTACCTATTGGACACGTCGTGTATTTAATGTTTTTAGCTCAATTACGTTGTTATTATATACAAGTATCAAGATTTAATATTACTGTTTTCTTTATATACATTAACCTTCATATTATTAAAATAACATTTTAAGATTATTTTTTATTACAATTTGAAGTAAACACATATATAGAAATAAATTGATATATTATTATTTCGTTATTTACAATAATCATAATATTATAGTGTATACAATCGCATCAATAATATACATATATCAGTATGTATCATATTATGTACGTGTATTGTTAAATCTTAATTATTTGTGTATATTAACAAATAAGAATTTTTAAATTTTTTTCCGATAATTTTTTCTTACAAATAAATACATGTATTCAATGTTTGTGCCATATATATATTGTTTCATAAATAATTGAATACCCTCTTAATGTATATTTCTACAACAATATCCATTTTTTGAAACTTTCTACCAATTATTTTAAAATAATTTTATAAAATTGTTACGAAATTATGCAAGAATTAATCAAGTTTTTATTTCATTCGTAATAATTTAAATAACAGCTATTA
The DNA here is from genome assembly GCA_025469175.1 of Geopemphigus sp. TES_GeoC_2020. NCBI lineage: Eukaryota > Metazoa > Arthropoda > Insecta > Hemiptera > Aphididae > Geopemphigus > Geopemphigus sp. TES_GeoC_2020. Next base: position 19,890 of record JAIPRN010000158.1, read on the forward strand.
GTTTTAATTAATTAAGTAAAACGGCTGGCTTTAATTTCAATTCTATTAGATTTTAAACGCCATCGCAATTTTATCTAATAACAATAGTCTTTTTATCATAACATCAATGAATTACAAATTAAATTTAAGTGAATTTTAATGAATTTAAGTACTTAATATATAAGTTTTCAAAAACTGACTTTTAACTTAATATAAGTTACTGTTTTTATTTAATTTCAAATTATTTTGACAGAACTATCTAAATTAAAAGATTAAATAGCAACAATATAGATAACGTTAAATGTTCAAATATACTATAGCGTAAAGTTTTATTTATATAGTATTTTATTACATAAATATAATAGTATATATATATATATATATTAAAAAAATGTTTTCCTTAAAAAATTTATTCTATCCTAATAATAATTAAGATTTTGAAGTAGATAACTTTATCTTGTGAATATAATCTGTTATTTTAATTTTAAATTTGATCAATTAAAATTTGTGTTTTTATAATAATGATTTCCTTTTAAGTTTGGTTCACGTTATTAATTTAACTCGACTAATTTCTGTGTATTTTTGTCATTAACTTTATCTAAATGTTTAGCAATTACCATACTACGTATTATATACGAAAATATAATATAGTAAAATGAGTTATTGTATTGAAATAACGTTTTATAATATCAGTCGACGTTAATGAACGGCGTTTGTGTCGCTGTGTTGGTATTACTTGTGATAAATTTTTTCTTACATTTTTTATTATTGTAGACTAGTTTTTAAAGAGTAATAACTTCGGAGTTCTAAGTACTGACTAGTAGCTAGTGTAGTAATTTATACTTCAGACGTATGTGTGTGTGTGGGCTATATTGGAATGTTTGGAATGGTGTACAATCAAAACAGGAACTATATGTCGTTTTTTTTTCGAAATAAATTCCAAGTTTGAATAATTTTAAAATGTTTATACCAATCTTAATAATTACAGCAACACAATGACTTGCTCAATCCTTACCTAAAGTAGGCTAGTTATTATGTTAACAATATATTAGCAAGGATTGGTTATAGCTATCTTAAAAAGTGAGTGTTTTTCATTAAATACAATGATATATATGTGTGTACAGGGTCAGGAGAACCTAACTTTATTTGATCTATAAAATTTTGTTATTAACTATTGTACGTTTTTTAGTTTTAATTTTAGGTAATTTGTTGTTAGTGAAAGGGAGTTTGTTAGTAGCTGATAAGATGTCTAAAGTAATTGATCTATATGAGTTCTTGTTAGAAGCTGAACTCCATCAATATTATTCTGAACTCAAGAATGACTTGAAAGCAAGTTTTACAACTTTAATTATTTTTAATCACAATGTCGGAAATTATGTAATAGAATGTATAGAATTTATTATTTATCATTGTTTTAGGTAATGACCGTGCCTCAAGTCAAGTTTGTCACTGAAGATGACTTGTACCAAATAGGCATGACAAAACCAGAAATCAGACGATTGAAAAAGTATTTCCAAAAATATTATCCACAAAATTACTTCTCAAAATTCAAAAAAGTAAGTAATTACTAGCCAATAGTTTTGAAGACATACCATATCATTTGTATGGCAAGTAGAATATACATGTTTCTATGGTTTTAGTTAATTTCGTCAAAAGATAATAAAGACCAATGGAATGAAAGTTCTGGTTCACAAGATACGCTAAAGCCAATTTACGAAAAACGACCACCAGCTCGTGTTCCTAACAAACATATCATTCCAGCTGACTCTATCACTATTAACAAGGAACTAGGTATAGGTGAGTTTGGTGTTGTTCAGCAAGGTGTTTGGACCAATGAAGGAGACAGAGTAAGTTTAAAGTGTATATGAAAAAATTTGACCTGCATATTTATTTTATTCTATTTTAATGATATTGTTTTAGATTCAAGTTGCCATAAAATGTCTGAGCCGGGAACGGATGCAAAATAATCCTATAGAGTTTCTAAAGGAAGCTGCTATTATGCACAGCATTGACAATGAACATATTGTTCGGTTGTATGGAGTAGTTTTGGATACTGATGCACTAATGCTAGTAATGAACATTTTATTTTCACACAAAATTTTAAAATTAATTGGTATTAAATTATTAAATAATATGTTTAATTTAATTTTTAGGTTACAGAGTTAGCTCCTTTAAGATCTCTTTTAGAATGTCTGAAAGAACCATCACTTCGTGCGAGCTTCCCAGTAATGTCATTATGTGATTTTGCCATACAAATATGCAATGGAATGCACTATTTAGAAACTAAAAGACTTATACACAGGTATTTTGGTAATTATTAAACGACATATTTAAATTAATTTTTTTCTTTCTATTTTTAGAGACTTAGCTGCTAGAAACATTTTGGTTTTCACAAAAAATAAGGTGAAAATATCAGATTTTGGATTATCACGAGCACTTGGTGTTGGTAAAGACTATTATCAAACAAATTTCAATGTAAACCTCAAATTACCAATTGCTTGGTAATAATATATTTTATCTTTAAATATTTTTATAAGTATTTACAAATATATACTTAAATATATTTTATTCAGGTGTGCCCCCGAATGTATAAGTTATTTACGTTTTACTTCTTCATCTGATGTATGGGCATATGGTGTTACTTTGTGGGAAATGTTCAGTTATGGTTTTCAACCTTGGGCTGCACTCACTGGACAGCAAATACTTGAGGCTATAGATGAACCCAATTTTCAGGTAAGTAAATTTTCCTAATACTCTTTATTTTTTATTGATTTAATATAAACCAATCAAAATCTGTAACAACCATGATTCCTCTTTATCACTATTAGGTGCTATTTCTTTACCATTGTTTATTCCCAACACATTTAAATGTTTTGTACTCTGTACATTTATCCTTATCTTGGATATCCTAGTAGCCTCTTATACTTTGAGATTAATTTCACCACGTCTTGGATTGTTTATTCCTTCATATTCATACATATCCTACCTAACTTATTCATTTACTTTTTATTGTTGTTACATTATGTTCCTAGCATATGTCTTAGATCTTAATTTTTTTCTTTCAAGTGCTCTAGTACTCTGATCTTATATATATATATTTTTTTTTTTTTTTTTTTAATTTTTTTTAGAGATTAGAACAGCCTGATTGCTGTCCAAAAGAATATTTTAATGTTATGTATAAATGTTGGCAACATGATCCAATCAAACGACCTCGATTTGCTGATTTAGTGTTAATTTTACATGATGTAGGTAAATTTTGAGTATATAACAAATATTGGTTTTAATAAAATGTATTTAATTAGTGTAAACCAGAGCAAGTACAAGCTGTGGTCAATTTTGAAGATAAAAAAAGAGACATGCTCCAGTATACTATTGGTGAAGTTATAACAGTACTTGACAAAACGTAAATATATTGTACATTAAAAACTACGATTTAATAAAAGTGTTTTCATTGGATTTAATGTAGTTCTGGTGTTCCCACTTTATGGAAAGGTGTACTGTGCAATGGAAAAACTGGTTTGTTCAATCCTTCTAACACTGTAACTTATTTGGGTATGAATTTACCATCAAACAGGAATTCAGAATTCAGTAGAAATGGTAATTGCCAATATTCAATTAAGTTGATCTAGTCAACATTACAATTATTTATATTTTATGTTAATTTTTAGATTCAAAATATTCATCGCGACGTAGTCGCTTAAAAATTGACATGATATCTTGTCCTCAAGGTGATGTTAAACATATGGGACATGTAGGTCTAGATGGTGCCTATTTTGGAGACATTGAATTTATGAGTACAAATGCTCCTAAAGTAATTTATAATTAATAAAAATTAGCACAATACTGGTTTTTAAATCTTAAATTATTTATTTTAATTTTAAGTTTATTTTTTTAGTATAATCATTTACCACATCAAGTGGTAGCTCCGTATAAACCACAAGAAGACTGTGCTAGTGTTAGTGATTCACCAACTTCAATTAAAGCTTGTTCAGATCGTGCTCCATTACTAAATGGTAATAAATCGGAAAGCAAAAAGAATGGTAATGAGCTATTATTATTATTATTAACAAATTATAATATTTCCAATATATTATTATTAATTTGTATTAATAGATTTAACCATATGGCTTGATAAAAATAAGTTATCTAAAATTTTAACTGATCATGAATACCATGAAATCAGTGATGAAGATACTGTTGCCGAAAGTCCTAGATTCGAAGTGAGTTTTTTTCAGTAAAATTGTTTAATTTTATATTCATTTTTCATTGAATGATTATAATTTTTAATAATGTTAAATTAAAATGTATAATTAGAAATTATTTAAAACTGTCTTTTAATATTATATATTATTTTTTATTATAGAAAACGTTTGACTTTGGACCAAGTCTTGTTGAAGAAATGGAAACTATGTTTAGAACTATAAGTACAAATGGTGTCAGTAATTATGCTGTGTCACCACCAAGGTCTCCACTCGATCCTTTGGACACAAATCATAGAAATGAATTACGAGAAATGGCAGCTTCCATTGCTGCTGCTGCTGTAAATTCTAAAACTAAAAAGAAACAAGCTACGGTAAAATTAATTAATGTTTAATTAGTTTGCTCCTATTTATATAGAATCTGTTTATTTTATTTTAAAATACATAATTGCATCTTCAGTTATAATAAGTATATGGTAAATGATGCAATACATTAAACAACTTGACATAAAAGCCATCCAGCCATTAGTGATAACACTTTTTTTAAATTAATATTAATTTAATAAGTTTATATCTTTTTCACTTAAAACATCTTGGAGGATTGCTAGAAATTACATTTCTTGATAAGTTTTTGATCAAAAGATTATAAAGAGAATCAAGAAGTATGTACAACTTTTTATAGAAACTTGTTCTTGAATGGTGTAAAAGGTGTCATTAGATATGTATAGTGAAGAATTTGTTATTTTTTAGGGTAAAATTTTAAAAAATCTTTTTGAATTAAAAATGTTGGTATTTTCCTATAGTTGAAGACCATATTTCTAAATAAGTTTTAAAAGGAATTTGTATATGTGTAATTTAATTTATAAATTTCTATTTATTATTAATGACTAGGTTAGTTGAAATATTTATGATAAAAATATATTTAAAGTAATAAATATTGAATTGATAAAGAGGGTATTTTTCAAGGTGAAACCAATATCTGCATCTGATGAGAAGAGTCTTGATTCAGCTATTGCAATGGCCAATGAGTTAGCGAATCGCACTATGGGATCTGACATAGAACAACCACCCCACCATCAAATACCTGAATCTCCATCATCACCAAATAAACGAAAGTTTACATTTAAGTTTCCTCCTCCAATTGGTTCCCTTACAAAAGTACCAAAACATGAGACAAAAACATTCATGGACGAAGCTGCTTCCGTTCCAGACATACAAGTAATGAAATTAAAATTACTTTTATATATGCCTAACTTTGGTTATAATACTAATTTAAAATCCATTCTCCTCTTCCATTCCTTCTGGTATATTTATTTATTGCTTGTAGTCGTGTAGTAGCTTGCATTCATTTTCGTCATTTATCAGCGCAGAATCCTTATTAGATGGTGCACCATTTCGTCTGCCATTGTGGGATAAAGCATCTACAGAATTTTATTTTGCACGTTCCAGAGAATTGCTAACAAAAGCTTCTCCTAGTATAGGTTCACTGGATTATATATCTTGTAACTCCTTGAGGACCATCAAACATTCCATTGTAGATTCAACAGAAACATTAGTTGGGGAACAGTACTCATGTCCAAGTTCACCTAAACTTCTCAGATCCAAACCAGCTGAGATATTCCGAGCAAACACACTTCCCAGCAGTAAAAAATGTGACAAACTGAGACGAAGTTGGTCTGATTCTGAGAGTAGCATATATGTTTCCAATGATGTCCTAAACAAAGTTCCTATAAATGTCCATTTAATCGATGACGAAACTGCTGAATTATAATTTTTTTTGTATAGTATTTATTTTTAATAATAGTAAACAAATTATTACAAATAATTGAAGTAGTGAGTTATATATAATTAATATTTTTAGCTAGATTTTTTTTAAGCAATTTATACTCCCAAACAATTTTGCCTTTGCACAATTAATCAACTAAAATTTATATTTTTTTATTAAAATACTATAATAAAAATTAATTAATATTTCTGTACTTGTTTAATTATATTTTTTAAAATAAAATATCCATATAATAATAAATATTTTATATAAAAATGCAAATTCTAAAAATCAAAACAATTAGAGACTACAAAATATTTTTAATGTAATTTTTATCCGAATCTATTTAATATATTTTAAGCATTTATATTGAATACTATAATTTTATACTTTATACTTGAGAAGTAAAATTAACTAACTAAATAATATGAAAGACTTGATTTTTACGTTATTTTTTTATTATTAATTAAAAAATATTAAATTTTAATTAATTTCAATTATATTTATTTAAATTAATTAAATTTAACAAGTATAGAAATTTGTTTGGATTATACAGCCTTCATTTTTGGTATATAATATAAAATTATTGTGATATATTTGATGGCATGTGCAATTGTTGCAATTCTGTCTATCAAAATCCTACAGTTAATTGTAAATCACGGTATTCATTAACAGTGATCCATTGATATTTTTATTTATTTCTTTATGTCTTAGCATTTATTACTGTACCCACATTTGATGAAAACGTAATATACGTGTACATATACTTTATTTTATTTCGCTATCCCACTTTATACTGATTTTGCTTGAGTAGGTAATTAAAATGTAATTATGCAAAATACAAACAACTTATTTGATATATATACATAAACTTATTTTGATTAAATTATATTTTAGCATGTATTAAAGTTATTAAAATAAATAATAATTCTTTGCACAAAATATATATTTTTATTATGTAAGTTGTAAAGTCAAACAAATACACATTTTAGTTACAATAAAATACACTTAAAATTTTTAAATTAACACAATGGACATAAGTTACCCTATAATATATATTATTTATTCGTGGAATATTATACTATATATGTACTTTTCTGACACAGACTACAAAATTTCAAATATCGAATTATATTGCGATGGTTAAAAGACAAATTGTTATAAGCATTTTTTTTTTAATTAATTTTTTGTTTCTATTGCAAGTAGTGCAATTTTCTCTCCATATCAATTTTAAAATCTACCCCCATTGTGTTATTAATAATTACTGTCGCTGTAGTAACATCTTATAAATATGTAAACATGTTGCCACAAATATACTAGTGTGATAATATGCCAAGTTCAGCCATTTTTGTTTATTATTGTTTTGTATTTGATATGTCAATATCAAAAAAATACAATTTCATTTTCTGCCATCTATAAAGTTAAATGCCAATTTTTGAAATATTTTACATTTTTCAAACTAAAAACTTGTTTAAATAGTATTAAGAAGAATTTTTTAATTACAGTAGTATTGCTTCAATGTTATTTTAAGAAACGTAAATAACATAGTTAATATTATTTTCACTATTTTGAACCATTTGTGTAGTAAATTTTCGTTGCAATGATTTGTTTTTTAAGTTTAAACCATTGATATGAGATGCTCGATAATATATATAGTACCTATAGGATATATTGTATATAGATCAGTAATATAGGTACTTTTAAGTTCTATAATTGATTAAAAAAAATGTGTTTTGACAATGATTTAAAAAAAGTAGAATAATTTTTTTTTATAGCAGTTTTAGTTAAATAGTTTTTTTGTTTTTGTTTTTTAATTTGCTTCCCCCTTTTTCCTGTTGACTTTCCTCATCAATTTCTTTTGCTCGTCGAACTTGCACAGGGATGTTTAACTGAAGAAGCCAAACAAGCATACAATGGATTAATTGAAAAACCTTTGTCTGTGGTTGATGGTGGTGTAACCAACTCATTGAGACTACAATTGAAAAAGACCCCTGTTGCCAAATCTAAATTTAGGCAGAACAAATCTGACAATGGGTAAATATAAACAAATATTTTATGATTATGGAACAAATGTTATTAATTGTTATCTTCAAATGATAATTTAGTTTTAAAGAATAAAAAGTAAAAAACTATTCCCAGTTCCCATAATAACCTATTGAAGAGACTGCAAAGTGAATACAAATCTACTTTTCAAAATTAAATTCAATATTCACTTTAAGTAGTTGAATTTTTGTCTAGTTTTTAGGTTAAAATTCTACAGAAAATGCACTGTCTATTAGGCTGTATGTATACATTTGGACATACATATAAAAATTTAGAAGAGTAAACATACATTTCTCAAAAAATTTGATAGGGTTCTAATGATAATTTTTTTTATATACTATTAAAATATATATATACTATATTTCTTTATTTTTGCCCAATCTATTCCCTTTTAAAAAATTGCATACATGTATGTAAATGTCAAATAGTAAAAAGTGAATCTTGTAGTAAGTTTCCTGATCCAGGATTCCAAAATATTAAGAATGATCCAGTTTTTAAGAATAAAGTTAATTTCAACCATATGATATATACAAATAGATTTATTGTATCACGTTTCTTTAAGCAGTACAAAAATAATTATTACTTTATTATTGAATTTTTTTTTGTTCATTTCTAAGGATTTCTTTGACTTATTACATTTATTTTTGCATTTTGTACATACATGTTAAAATCAAAGGAAACGTGTACTTTATAACTACCCATATTTTTTCTTTTTTTTGTTTGTTTTAATATTATATACTAGTATTTTTAGACAAAAAAAAAGAGTAATAAAACAATTAGAATTTTCTATATAGATTTTGTTTAGAAGTTATGTTTCAAAACTGTTTCTTTTTTTTTTTTAAATAAAACCTTTATTAGAAATTGACGTAATACATTTTTTTTCTATGTGCTTTTTATTTAAAAATATAATAAGAATGTGTATTAATACTTATTTATAAATTATAAACAAAAATCTTTATTTTTAAATCTGATATTTTATTTTTTATCTGATAATTTTATTTTTGAGTTAAGGTTTTTAGAAAAAAATGATGTTTTTCTTTATATATTTTCAAAAGTGAGTATATAGTGCATTCATTATTTTAAGTATTTGAAAACGTGTATATTAGAATTTTTTTTTAAATAAAGAAGTAAATGACATTTTTATAAATTTCTAAAATAGGTCTATTTGCTACAAATTTGATCAGTTTTTTTTTCAAAAAAAAAAAAATTAATCCACTTATAATACAAACTAATATATTGTTATCATTATAACATAACATCTGCATAAATAAATAGATATATGCTTTAACACTATAGTACCTGATTTAATTGCTGATTATTTCAATAAGATTTTATCTAAATATATATTATTGAAAATATTTCATTTCATAGAACTGTGTGCAGCAGTAATGGTGGTAGTAGCATATTCTCTGATGACAATAAAAACAATTCCAGTAAGTATTGACAAAATTGTGAAATATTTTGATTTTTTAAAAAAAAATTTACAGATTGTAACGTAATACCATTACCACCCAAAGACCCAAGAGCTGTGCAGCAAATGACCGCATCCAAACCGAGACACCAAAGGAAATATCCATTGGTCATGCCAAATTCCGGTGGCATTGGTTCGACATGCCAAGGGGCCATGACAATGACCAACCATGATCAACAGTTGTTTTGTGATCAAATTATTGGTTGTAGTAAGTTTAATATTAATGTTCACGGGTGGGGAAAATTTTAATGAGTTTTTGCATATCTTCTCAGATTTTGAACACAAAAATGATTCTGAAGAAAAAAATTATTTTCAAGATCATCAAATGTGAGTATTTTACTAACCTACATCTCATAATCATAAATTTAGTTATAATTTTTATTTTGATTGGTTTTTTACTACAAAAACTAAAAACAGATTGCAATTTTTGAAAATTTTAAATAAGAATGCAAAAGTTTGTTGTAAAAATGTAATTGTTACATTTGTAATATATTTATTTTATTAATACATACATTTTGTTTAGTGTAGTGATTTAGTAAATTTATCATTTGTTTTAAATAGCTCTGAAGTTAGTTTCGATGAGCGCATTGCCTTGGAACTAGATGCCTTAGATCATTTAGGAACAATTGAATCACCTGTAGCTGAACAGCAAGTAATTTCTTTCCAAAGACCTCAATCAAACAGAGGTAGCATTGAGGAAGATAATGACCAACATAAAGTAGTCAATGACAGAGGTATTAATATACGGCAAATAGAAGACATTATGGATCATCGAGTCATGGATTGTGATGAAGTTCGAATAATGATCAAAGTACTTGGGACAAAGGTACACGTTGATTAATATACCAATTTGTTAATTGTATTCTTATATTTATGTTATATGTATTGACAGGTGTCTGGTGTACAGTGTATGAACAAGTTGAATGCCACCAATTGGGACGTACATCATGCAATAAAATTGGTCAAATTGGAAGCAACTCTGGAGACTGAGGGCCACATTAACATTGAGCAGAGTGTGTCCATAAATGCTTTGGAAAACGCCAATTGGGACATAGTGAAAGCAGCCAGTAGCATTATTGATAAAATGACGGCAACAATTAATAAAAGAGGCATTTTAGTGTAGTAAGTATATACTGATGACAATACAATGTGCCAAATTACTTATTCCATACTTGATATTAATTATTCTATCTTCTCATTAACTATTCATTTAAATATGTATTCGAAACATAAAATTAAAATTCATTAATTCTTTTGTTTTATATCATTTGCCAACTACACTGTGATCTACGAATATTATTATTTATTACGTTGCGAGACATTTTTTCTTTCTGACTATTTTTTCTTGTATTTATTTAATTTTTGGCTTATTGTGAAGGTTCTCGTTCCTATTCTACTCTTATTTTATAAGTATATATACGTATGAAAATTTAAATTATATAAAAAATATTAAACATTTATTATTATATAATGTATGTAAAATATGTTAAAAAATACTAATAAAAAACTTATATACATAGGTTAAGGGACATAAACGTTATTTTATAATGCATCAATCTCTAGTTTTTATATGCAATACAATTAATAAATTTTTATATTTATATTTTTATACTTTAATATATATTATATACATTTGTATACACTTGATTAACTTATATATAAACCATGGAACTTTTATTTCACTTAATGTCAGTTTGTTCATATATATACGGTATATAGATATAAATTTGTTTAATCTGGCATGTTTTTTTTAAAATGAATTGTTACACGTCACAAATCCTTTAATGAATGGCAAACCAATTCCGACTTTTTTCTGATATGAAATGTAATCTTCTGCAAAAAAGTTCACCAAAGTCATTTCCTCGTAATAGATCCTATCCTTGAAAAATTTCCAGCTGGCCAAAGCATATGCTATCACGCACACGGGATTAATCATAATCACCTAAACGTTTGATGAAATTGTCGTATAGTTGATATATAATGGTTAAAATGTTTGTCAAATGCATGACTTTTGTGTCATTTTTATGCATTACCTGTGTGCCTATACACCAATAAAACCAACCAACATAACTGGGATGACGGAACCATGAGTATACGCCATGAGTAACCAACAAGTGTGTTTGTGTCTTTTTCTGCTGTACCAGATGAGTGAAGTTGTCTCTAGCAGTCCATATTGCTGCTTTTCTCACTACTTCACCAACAGTGCACAATGTGAGACCAACATAACTAATTTCATGAATAGTTTTCATACCTGAAAAGAATAAATTTATTTTAAATGCACTTTTTAGTATAACAAATAATATATATATATGATAATGTTAATGTATAAAGTAATAAAATATATTTATAAAGTAACAAGTAATTTTGGGCTTACATAACAGTATTATATAACTAATGAAAAAAAAGTTATGCTAATTTGCTTTAAAAATATACATTAAAAAAAAAGATTTTGTTTAAAATTACATTACATTTAGATTATATTACATTTCTTGAAATACATAAACTATATTTAAAATTATACAAAATATACACCATTTGGTTGAACAGTTGAGCATTGTTTTTAAAAATGAAACTAACAGTTGGATAACTTTTATGCACATAAACTGAACTGTGATTTTGAATGTAAAAATGCTTTAATATGTCATTTTATACTAAGCATTCAAAATAAAAATAAATCTTAACAATATGTGTTTTTTCATTATAGTTACAATTCTAGATTGTATATGACATTTTGATCTGTTCTACCATCTGGGATTTCAATTTTTACATTATATCTCACAAGTTTCATCTTCATTTTTTCGTTCTTTAATTATTTTAATCGATATTTTGTTCTTGAATAATTGAAATCCTTGATCCTCATTTTTAAATATACAATTCTTTGCATAAGATCATGTAGAATAGTAACAAAACAGAATATGATCAAAATATTCCCTGATCAATTCTATATATTAATTAAAATAAGATCGTTAATCCACATAAATCTAGTTTAATTGCATAATCAAAGGAATAACACGCCTATTTAGAAATAAAATATTTCATACATTAACATATACATATTATTATGTCATAGTTGGATAACTCATTATTTCTTTCGTCTTAACCAGTTTTCAGCATTTCATATAATATATTATGTATTTATAATATTATGTACGTTACCGGGTAAAAAATAATACCACAACAAATATTCCAACCAGCTGGTCATGGCAGCAATGCCATATGCAATGCTGTGATTCAACATGAACGATGAAGGTGTCAGTGTTTTTGGATTACACATTGCTATACTGAGAAACTCTGAATAATGAAATATAGCCATCACACAGATATACCTGTTGATATCACAGTCAAATGAAAAAGAAAGCTAAACCAAATCCTATAAAATTATATAATAAAGTATATTCAACCGATAATTTTTGTGATATTTATTAATTATCAGCATATTCATAACATTGAATAAATATTACATCTTTTTAATTTAAAATTGTAAAATAATCTTTTCTTTGTTGGTTTTTTAAAACCATTTATGTATTTAAATAAACTTAATGTTTATAGTACTAAAGATACGTAATTATATTTCTGAGTTTTTCTATTTTTAATTCAAATTATAGCTAATTGGTACATGATTCACTTAAAACATATATGTTAACAATATACAGAACATTAAGAAAAATATTACATTATATATTTTAATATTAAATATATAGTTGTCTTATAATTTTCTTTCAAAAGTACAAGAACAATAATTATCACTAGGACTAAGATTTCAATTTTTTTTGTGCGTGATGTTTTCCAACACTAATACATTTCAAATACTATTCAAATTTTTTTGGGATAGTTTGAAGGTAAAGTTATTTTAACAGAAAAAAAGTAATAACTATATTTACATGTTTCACTTTTGTATATGAAAGTACACATTTAGTTATGTATTTTATGTGTGAAAAATAAAGAACAGTAATATCCTTCATCCGAATTGGATAATTTGTTATACCAAGTTAAGTTAACACAATGCAAATTTAAGTTCTAAGTTAATGACAAAATGAATGAACTAATTAATTCCATGCTTTTTGAATAAATAATGCATAATAGTTAAGTTAAAGCTATTTAAAAAATATTTGAGATAATTTAGTTAAAGAGTTTTTATTTTTATTACAAAAGCTAAGATTTAAAGAATTTAATTTTTATTTAATACAATACAATTATCGCACTCAATGCACACAAAACACGATTTATTTTTTGTAAACAATTGAAATTATTAATTATTTTATGTTGATTCGAACAAATCAAAATATCGCAGAAATAAAGTAATTGATTCGACGTTAAATTGATATAAAATTTAAAAAACTAAACTTGTGAATGCATTTATTATTTATTGATTGAATCTATTAATTAAAACGAACATATTGGACAATAACACGTGCTCACCATCCAAAAGGTTTCCACGAGGAAGGCGCTAGCACTGAGATGAGCAGACCAGCGGCTATAGCCAATCCCAAAAACAAAGCCTGAGCGCATATCTATAACACGGAAAGTATGCGTTGGTTGATGTTTGATGCGCCAAACATGAACGCCGTTGAAAATAATGTCACTGCCGACTGAGACACACTCACTTTGTATACAGCGCCCCTGTTGATAATTCGCACCAAGATGTTGGCGACAACTACATAAACGGCGAACAATTGCAATGTGTTCACGTTGTCACCATGCGTGTAAGCTGACAACAAACCATTTTGCAGCAACAACACCACTGGTACAATAGACAAGCCCAAGAGAAAAGCGTATACGCTAACTATGCCGTTTTTCGAATTCATTTCTTTGTTCAAACTCGTATATGATGTAGTTCGTGTCACATTAACAACATCCGTTACATATATACTGTTCATATAACGTTACGCGTATATACTTACATGATGACGGTTTTCTTTAGTTTTTAATAACCGAGTAAACATGGCGACACGTACCCTGGTTGCCGCATTCTACAACCAATATAGAGTTAATATCGTTAACGATAATACTTCGAAAGTTTTCACTTTCCGAATATCTCGGATTTGCGGATAGATATTATTATATCGCCGAACAGTAATATTATGATCGCGGTATCTTTTCACTTCGCCAAATCATGATAACGAATAATTGTTATAAATGATAATTAATAAATACTCGACATAAAATAATAAATAGTAATACGTGTATTGTGAATGAAAGAATTTCGAATTTCAAAAAGACCATCGTTCATTCCAAAGACGCACACAATTTTCGAAATTACGATAAAATACAAATATTTTAAGTGACATTTTTAACATCCATTGTTATGATTTTTGTTTTTTAGTAAATAATAACTTATTACTTATATTTTATAACACGTATATATTCAGTTTTTTCCTTTTCTTTAAAAAATATTTTAATTATATAAAACCAGCAAATTGACAGGTTTTATTCGCAATTGCACAAATTGTACGTTAAAATAAACGCTACTATTGTACGAATCATAATTGTAATTTTCTGAATCACGTCGAAATTACTATAGATTTTACTCAAATCCGTAAGAAAAAAAAATTGGATAACAGCATAATAATATCTAAATTCTAATCTATTAAAATTGAAAATATGACGTATTAATATAAATATAATATTAACGCTCCGATATTTAATCAAAGATATGTCTGAAACATTTTGAACATTCCTCATATTTTCAGTGTTAGTTGATTTAATAAATGTCATTCGATAAATTTGTGTTTGTAGCATTTCAACATATAATTTTAATAAAATAATACGCGTATTATATAAAACATTAGAGAATTAAAATTAACTATTTAAGTAATTTAAAATTATTGGAAGGTAGGCAATAATTTTCTAATACAATTTATTGATCTAATTTTGTTTATCATAAATTGTTAATAAAAATAAATAATTTGAAGTTAAGTTTAAATAACAAATATCTCGGTTTTGCTATGTTTTAAATTGGAATTTATAAAATAATTAAGATCATAATTTTTCAAACTTTGCAACGCAAAAATATTTTTGAAAAAATTTAACGTTTGAAGGTACATGTAGATGTTATGATATTTGTTGAGAAAACTGTATTATTTATAATTTTGAAAAATAAAACTTTCTATATTCACGTAATTTATAAATTATAGATCTCTTTGGTTGTTATCCACAGCGGAATAATAAAACGAATTTAATGAAATAAAGCCAATATAATTATAATCAAAACAATAAAAATATAAATATAATTGAGCGATACCGTTCATGCATATAGTTTTCATACAACTGATTCAGCTAATGTAGCTAAAGTATAAGTACATACTGAAATATCTATGTAAAAAATCTATTTAAAACGTTGTACCTGCTTACATATTTTTCTTTGATATTTTGAAATTAATTTTTTCCCCTTATTTCCACCTCAATCGTATAATATTTAACTAAATAAAAGTAAACGTTATTAAAACACTATTAATTCTTAATTATTATTGTTTGATTCATAATAAAAATTGGTTACTAAGTTTTAATTTATTGTTTATATAAGTACTAATTTCATTAGTTTTGTGCTGAATATAAATATTCGATTAACGTATAATTTTATTTCTATTAATAATACAATTATTATGGTAAGAACAATTATAAAATCATGTACGCTTTGAAATAATTAATTGTATTCTAGGATTATACAGAAAATTCCGACATCGTCGAATGTCCTACATGTAGAGGCTCAGGAAAAGTATTTTTAAATGGTGATGTAATCAAATTTTTAATTATTTACAATAATATTATGAACAAATTCGACGATATTTTGCAATAAAATTAAAAATAATTGGAACAAATTTGTAGATTTCGTTAATTTTAAAATCAGTTTATTAACAAACTAATTTTATATTTCTATATTGTTTGATTAAAAATTAAATATTTTGCTTATATTTGTCTTAATATAACTTGTGAGGTTTTTTTATATAGAAAGTATAGCTTTAAACTATATTGTAATAGAAACAATGTGTATATCATTTCTTAAATAAGTAATTACCCATTTATTAAATTTTAAGATATAAGTTATAAGCATAAAACAATTTATGTTTGGTGAATTGCTTGCATCTAAGTACCTAATGAAGTTCTCACTGGAAAAACAAATTCTGTACAATATTTATACTCACAATATTAAAAACGACGATTCTTTGTAATAATATTTAAAATATGATATTTAGATCCAATTCAAAATCAAAATGGACAAAATGAAAACTATAAATTTGTAGTATGTTTATTTATATTATCTATTATATTCTATAAATTATTAGGTATGTTCACAAAAAATGATATAGCAAGCCTGAACCAACTAATTTTTTTATTCTAGATAATAGTTAATTGTTTGTTTCGTATTTAAAATTGTAAGATTAATAGTCATCTGAAAAATAAAATATAAATGACTAATTTATATGTTGTAAAACAAAAGTACTTAAATACTTTCATATAACTTCTGAACATAAGTTAAAGGTTATTTTATAAAATTCAATCATTATCTAATAATTAGTATATTGTTTACATTTATGTTTATTAACAATCGTTTTCATTTAACTACATGTATATGTTTTATTGTTTTCACACTTTTATTATTTTTTAATGTTTAACACTTCCACAAACAGAATTTGAATTTTAAAACCTATTACTTATATTATTATTTCGTAGAGAGAAATACAATTTTTTTTTAATCTCGAAAATTTATTTTATAATGTATACTGTACACAAATTTTAAATTTATTAATACTTTTAAATGAGAAATTCTTGTATATATACTGAATCTCAGAAACGGCTCCAACGATTTTCATAAAATTTAGTATGCAGGTTTTGAGGGCAATAAATCGATCTAGCTAGGTTTCATTTTTAGAAAATGTCATTTTATCCGTGTTTAAAAAACAATACCGAAGAAAAAGCTCGGTCACTCAATATTATATACTAATTGTTTGCAACAAATTTGTTACAAATTTTTAGGAATCTAAGGAAATAATAAACGCTGGAGACCAAAAAAATGGAAACTTGACATCAAATTTTAACAATTTGTAATGAAAAAACGTACGTAAATTATATACCTAACAAATAAAAATATATTTAATATATTTTTAGGAAATTATTAACCGAAATGGATACGATTATTGGATGTGTAACGAACCTATTACCGGAAAGAGCTCCATTTGATAATCCTAAAGAAGTGATCAAATTAATACTAATCCGTATAAAAAACACTAATTTGTAAATTTCAAAAATTATGCCCACACGCAAACTAATAATTTATTAAAATAAACGATTGAATTCACAGAGAAGAACATAAAAGAGCAATTTTCGATGCTGTCCAGATCGCACGAAATCATCAAACTTTATTAAAACCACATATGAATGTGATCAATCAAAAAATTATACATTTTCTTAACAGCCAACGAATAATATATGTCCGATTAGCGTGTCAATCAGCTGGTGAATTGTTTAGGACAATGAGATGCACAGAAAGACCAGTAATAATTAATAATCATATATATATATATATATATATATATATATGTATAATGTAATAATATGGATAATCTGTTAATTTATATAATTCTTACATATAATGTCCAACATCAAGTAAGAAATTATGGTAAAAATAAACAATATTACTTATTAATAACAATTTTCTTATTAATATTCTTCAAATTGTTAGTTTATTTACTAAATTCCAAAAGTTTATACCATGAATTATCATACTGAATTATTCACAAAATACTAGTAACTGTTAATATACATTCATTATATACAGTACCTATTCTAATGTGTAGTTCCACATAATTTGTGCAATTGTAAAAACTTAATACAATACCTAAAAAACTCCAAATACATGTATACTACAAAACATAAGTAATAAAATGTATAACCGAAAATATTAAAAATGTTGTTTATGAAATTAATTGATAAATTTTAAAAATTGCTCATTGCGTTCTAAATGGAGAATGTTTTTCTTAACATTGTCTGCAACATAAACAGTTACCCATTTCACCACTATCTTCAAAATTATGACAAACATTTGTAAATATATACTATACCATATATACATAGCTGTCTTGCTTTTAAATGCTTTTTCTTCTGATGATCTATCTTTGTTCAAGAAAAAACTGCAGATTAAAAGTCTTATTACTCAAATGGAATAATTAAGCATAAATCTCATGTTCAGAGAATTTCAAAATGTTAGTGCTAATTTCTCAATATGAAAATACCATAAATACGAAAATCATTTCATAATTTAGATTGTTGAACGAATTGTGTACGATTGATTTAAAAGATTTTCTTTACAATAACGTGCAATGTCGTCGTATCTTACTAAATCACCATATACTGTGTAGTGACATAATAATAGAGCGGCATAATGGATAAAAAAGTCTAGAAGTGCAGGGGGCTTATATTAAAAATATCGACAATTTAAAAAATATATAATTTCTTTAAAAAATTACGAATTTCATTTTCAATTTTAATTTTTTAAAAATTTTCTGTTAATAAATTATATTTGTCCCTCTAAAATTTAATTATAATATAACTATCGTGATTAAATGTAATTGTGTAATTTTAAATTATCTTTAAAATAGACTCTGATAATACATAATAGTTAACAAATATAAAAATACATCTATACCAATATCTAAGATTTTAAATATGTGCACTGTACTATGTATTGAATTTACGTACAGATATTCGACCGCATTGTTATCGGATTAATGTATCGTACAGCAGATAAAAATCAAAATATTCGAATTGATGCCAACTGGGCACTTGACAAAATGGTAATCAGTGTTTCTCCGTTATTTGCTATACGAGCAATAACTAACTGTTATCACAAGAATTCAGCAGTTCGAATAGCACAGTTGCGATTGATGCATTATGTTACTGTAATTGCGAATCCGATGAAAATACTTACTGAAATAGTGTTGAAAGAAGTTAGAAAATTAATTTTAAAAACGTGTGTAACTACAATAGAAGATCCTAATGTAGATATTAGGTGTGTACAATTATGAAAATATGTAGACATATTTTTTATATATATATAAATATATATATATATTGTTTGTATATAATTTCTAGTTACGTTTATATCGATTAATTGTATATTTAGATTCATGTCAATAAAACTCGCAAAACTTTTAAAAAACACTTGTTACGAAAGTTTCTGTTCAGCTTTAGTACAGGATATAAGTCGGAACGAATTAAAAATTATCGAAAAGGTAGGTATTTCAATTTTAGTTTATTTATAGACATAAATTAAACGCAAGACACATTTTAATTTTACAAATTAATAATGAAAAATATTTCTAAAATATTTAGAGTAAATATAGATAGATACAAATACGTACCTGTAGGTATCTAATTATAGTTATATTAAAATAATTGTTTTTTATATAATAAACAAAACTATATAATTGTCTAAACAGAATTTAAATGTGGAAGAAGTAACTGCTGTTTTGAAGAAAAATATCAAATAAATCTAGCACTATATTTGTAGTGCCTAATATGGAAATAATTTGTGTATGGTTTTATTGAAATAAATACATCATAATTTATTTAAAATGTATAGTTATATATAGTTTTTAAATAAACGATTATATATAAATTATCGTTCATTGATTGTATATTAATAGTAATATATATATATATTAGTATAATATATAATATATAAGTATAATCAATATGGATTAAATTAGGCATTTTAAAATTCTTTATTATTTTTAGTTATTGATTAGAATTAAAAAAAAAGTTTTGTTTAAGTAAAACACGTTTAAAACCACATGCATTAGTATAGATATTATGTGGTTCAAGGATTCGTGGAGTATTCATAACTGTCCCTATTTAACAGTAAATATATTCTTTTATCAAATTATATAATTGTATTATGAAATGAAAATAATTTTGGAAAATTAAATACACAGCGTTGAAACGGAAACTTGCCGATCTGAAATGTAGGTACAAACGTATTATTACAAAGATAAAAATTCCATTAAATTTTGTGAGACTTTTTAAAAAGTTCTTAGTCTGTCGATTAGACATTTTTATACTATTAACCTACACGCTTATATTTACTAAATTATGTTATTCGATCGCATGTAAAATAAATTTTATTTTGTGCCTAAAAGATACATTTATGTCAATAAAACGTGTATAATATATACGAATTATTAATAATGGAAAACTACGGGTTTGCTCACAGGCGATGGACAATTCCTATACAATCTTATATGAACGCTTATCACACGTATATCTATGGTAGCATAATCTCAACTGTCAATTGACTTTTTTGTGCACTGTTATATAGATGGCTAAATGTAAATAACGTTTATCATTCGTCTCATAGCCAAAAAGATGCTGGCGTGCGTAATAGAAAATGCAATAAACCCTTATTATCAGATATACATTCAAAATCAATATTATTACCGACGTTAACCACGGTCTTATACACGCATAATATCTTCAATCGTTATATCATTTTACTATATTGAAATATGGTAAATTTTGTGAATGTAGCGGTTTGCGTTAATCTCTGTTAAACTATTTAAGGCGACTTGTATATTTTCGACAAATCAAAGCATAATTTCAATCACGTTAATATAAAGGACGTTTGACATTGTTTTATTTATATAAATTAGTAAGTATTGTATTAATTCGACTTAATAGTTTATTTTATTTTGTATAAATAATTATTATACAATCCATTTTTGAAATGAAGCAATAAAACTAAACACCAACATAGTCGGTAAAATTAAAGCAGTTTTACGCGTTTATTTGTTTAATTATATGTTACAATTAAAATTAATAATAAGTTGTAAGACGTCACAGATGGAAGAATCGGATGAAATATTTAACATGGTGATCAGATATGGTTTATACATAGTTGCATTTTTTCAATTGGTGTGCATAACTACTGTATTTTTATTGACTGATCAACCCAACGATTTAAAGGTATATAATATATTTATATAATTCGTATTTTTCAATTTCAAATAGGATTATTTATTTTTAAAATAAAAAATAATTTTTATATTTTATGATTATTCATTTTTTAAACAATAAAATATTATTCTATGTAAATTTATACCTATTTTTAATCTTAAAAAATATAAGTATTAAAAAGAGCTTTTTATTATTTAGGATAATGGTGATATTAGTGAATATGATTCTGATGGTAGTGCATTCGCATCACCTAGGCGTCCATATTCTCACCATAGGTCAAGAAAACAAGATAAAAAGAAAAGACGTTAAGTTTGATTAATTTATACTTTCAATATTGTTCCTTTTTCATTTCCTATTCATTTTAATACCTAACTATAGGAAAATATGCTGTATTTTTTTAAATATATATATACAATGTATATATTTACAAATTGAAATGTAAATCTCATATATATATATATATATATATATATATATATTTTATTAATTATATGTAACTTCTATATTATTTATTTATATTTTGTAATAATTATGTTTAAACAAAATAGTATAAAACTAAGTTTTTAATTTTATTACTAGTTTTGTCATATTTTTATGTTTAATATACATACAATACATTTATTATTTTCCTGTTGTAACTATTAATCAAATAGTGTTAAATATAAACTATAAACAAAAGCTAAAATTAGAGAGAAAGATTTAATAATCTTTGAAACAAACCGTGTATAATATAAAAAAAATATAGTTATTTGAAAATAATTAAATAAATAAACTTAAAAAACCAACTATTAATAAAATATCTGTTTATCAATAATAAACAATGAAGTACCTTTTTTAAACTAAGGCATTTTTTTATTAAAGATAACACATGAGGATTGTAACATAAAACACAGCCAATTACTATGTTTAAGATTTTAATTTAATTACATTTACATTACATTAATATATCAAAAATTAATTTCAGAAATACATAATAACTTTCAGAAGTTCAATAGTTAAAGTTATTAGTATTAACTATTACACCAGTAGATGCTTAATGAAATGAATATAACTGTGCCGTAAGTTGTTGTTTTAATAATTAACTTTTACTTATATTTGGTTGACTATATCTATATATCATTATCAATTATATTATATTCTTTTTACTAATTAAACGCTTAATATATGTAAACATTTTAAAATAATATTTTTAATTAATTTAAAATTAAATAAGTATATACAAATTGTATTTGATTATAATAATTATTATTTAATTTAAGTATCCATATTTAACAATATACAATAATTATCTATTAATTTATTATAATAAAATATATTTCTAACGTATTAAATAATATATTAAGAGTTTGTAAATTTTAATTATTATTAGAACTTTATGAATTAAAACAGATTTTGTGAACGAATTTAATGATATTTATAATAGACATTTGATATTTAAAGTAGGTAAGTAGATAAATTTTATGATTATTATTTAATGTATAGGCATTCAGAAAGTGAATTTGAATTCAACAACTATATTTTATAAAGTATATTTTGAAAATATATTGAATATAATAAATCTACCAATAAATATTCTTAATCATATCATAGTTCATAGTTTCATAGTATTTAAAATATATTTTGAAGACCTTCCTCAAATTAAATATTTTTCAGTAAGTACCTATATTAAATACAATTAAAACAACTAATAATTGTTTAATTGTTATTTGATATTTATACATAAAACCTGTGGGAAAACTTATAATGACTGTATGTGTAATGAATATTAATAACAACTACATATTGAAAATATAGGTAGTAAACATAATTTACTATTATACATTACAAAATATTCTAATATGCATAAAATCTATCATTTAAAAATATAATAATTGTAAAACCTTAAACACATATTTCGAGTATTTGCTAATTTTTAAACTGCTAATAGCGCTTAAACTTCAAAATTTGAATTATCAAATTTAATTAATTAATTAAATTATTTTGTATTATGTACAATAATGATCATAGTTGAAAGAAACTATAGCTTTTTAATAAATTACCTTAGAATTTAAGTAATTTCTTAATTTTATTATCCATTTCAATTATGTAATAACACATTTGAACTTAAAAAAAATTTGAATTTTAAAATTCAAATTCATTAAAAATATTAACAACTTTTCAAAATAGTTGTTTCTAAGAAATAAATGAAACTGTCTTTTTTTGCGCATTTTAAGTTTTAAATTTGTTTATTTAAAATTTGATGAACTAATACTCACAAATTTAACAAATATTTATCTATACTTGTAATTTATATTGTTCTAGCTCATAATACATAAATTTAAATTGATATTTTGTCTTGTCCTATATTATTATTATATATTATAACTATACTTTAAGTAATCATAAAGTTTACACTTTTCTTATCAATAAATGTAGGTAAAATAAACATTCTGACACAATTTATTTAATACTTCTATAATAATAATAAATATTAAAGTTAACTAACAGCTTTAACATTAGTTATTTATATGTTAACGGTACACTTAATTTGATCAATTGTTTATTATCTTTTTTTTGATTACGTCATTGATTTGATATTTATCTTTAGGTAGATACCAATATGTATAAATAATATTAATATAGCCGTGCAAACATGTCTTTATATTATAAACATAATAAACGTTTATGTATTCCATCAGAAATTGACTCACTCAACGTGCACATTGTGTTTAGCAATACTAAATTTGCGTATACGACATTTTTGAAAATTACTAACGTTTTATAGATATAATTTTGAAAATCCCACGTTTATCACAAATGTTCAAGGAGGATAAAGAAAATGTCTCTGGACCGTTTAATCAGTAAATCATGGAGGAAATGATTTAATGCTGCGCCATTCGCGCATTCCATGTCCCGCGCCGGCCGTCTAGCGTATCCCCACTACGTCGTCCGTTGTCTCCGGAATCGATGATGTTTTGTTATTCTTCGAGAACACGGACAAGATGGCCGATTAGGTTAAGCTAGTGTATTTTAAATGTTTTCATGTCGATTATTCGTAGTTGTGCGTCGTTTAAATTAAATGTTATGCGAAATATTCGAGTTCACATCGTTGGTGATCAAGTTTTACGTTCGACAAACACCGCGGTTACCGCTATCGTATTTTCTGTGCGTTTCAAACCGACACGTTCGTAATGTTTACGTTCCAGGTACATGTACGAATTATATTATTTACTTGCCATTTACTCGACTGTTCGTGGGTTTCCAGTATGTAGTTGGTTTGAAAAAATCGTCCAATGTCAAGACACATCCGTCAGTATTTGTTTGGAACTCAATGATCCCCCAGCAACGGTGTTTGAGATGCAATATTTCATCTGACGAACACTGAAATGGCGGTATTTTCATTTTAACACTAAATTCACCTTGCTTATCACTTATTTACCGGTTTAAAATTTCCGAGTATATTATTTCTGTTTCTTCCCGAGTTGTCTTGTCGATATCAATATAACTTCGCCGAGTCATATTGTTGTAGGTCACAATTCGAACCTCAAAACCAATTTTTCACTGTTTAATACTAACACCATATTTATTCGCCAATGTTATGAATACATGATAGTTGTTGTGTTTTGTGTCAATAATTATTTTCATAACTATTTTTATGCGAACTAAGTTGCAAGTAATTTTTGTTTGTTCATTTATCCCCATCACATTTAATGTGTCGCTGTTTTTTAAACGTTTATACTCATAATCAAAATAAATGTGAAGATATTGTGTTGACAAATTAAAAACGCGATTAAAATTATTTGAATTTGTTTTATCGATACAATTATTTTTCTTTATTTCTACGATTTACAATTATGATACAACTTCCGCAATTTGTCACATTAATTTTATTATTCAGTTGGTTTTCATTATTTACATTGATTTAAGCTATAAATATTTTATTTATTATACAATTTTACAATTAATAAATGTCAATAAAGTACACAATAGCTAGGGTGAAAACCTATTATAACAACTAATGGTTTTTCGTAGTGATAATACTTATTTTGGGTTTTTTTGTTACTTGATTGGGCTTTGCTGGATATATTTGTGTGTAGTTTAATTATTGATTGTTATATCTATTCAGTATTGTACAAAATTTTACTATTTAGTTTTATTACTTAATAATATGCATATATTATGTAAAAGCCCAGTTATATTTTCTTAGTTTTCTGGTAAAGTAAAATCATTTTTACTACTTTTAAATTAAATAATGCGTCTATATTTTTGAAATTGTTATCTAAAATTTGAGTTTTAAATTATATATACGACAATGAAATAGTATGGTAGAATTTTATGTATTATTTTACCAAATAGAAAGTTTTGATACCAATTAAATATACACATGCCCTCATTTAATAGTATTAATAATAAAATACCCGCTTCTATATTAAAGTAAATGTGAAATTAAAAATAGCGAATATCAAATCCCCAAGTAGATAAGTATTTTGTATATTTTCAGATTTAAATGAATAGTGTTAAGTAATAAGATAAAATAAAAGTAATAGAGAAGACATATCTTTATTAAATTTACGATAAAATTTTTATGGTTATTGATAACGGATTATTTTTAATTTTACCTAGACACTCATATTTTTATATTATAATGAATAAAATAAATCCAAGTTTGGTTAATACTAAAATACATTATTATAACGCGACATTAATTGTTTTATATTGAGTGTGTGTGTGTGAAATCCAAATAAATTTTAAGTTTTGTAGTGTTCAAAACAGCTTATGAATTATTTACTAGGTTCAAGAAACCTTATCCATAGGTCATAGTATTGTTTTTTTTTACATAGACCTGTGTAATCTAGTTTATTTATCAGCTAGTTGAATCTATTGCATTTCTCAACTGTCGAATAATTAATTTTAGAGCTTTCCTATTAACACAAAGCTTTTGAGGTTATTATGTATATATATATATATATATGGACGTATTGAGAATAGAATATGATATTGTTTGGTGGTGGGGAATTACGTGGTTAGACGTAATAATTTCATTTTAGGATAAGTGGTTATTACATTTAAAAAAAAACTTCGAAATACCTAACCTGTCCTACAAATAGTAGAATGCATTTTGTTTTTTACATTAATGTTATTTCTCTATGGTCATATATTTCAATAATTTGCACTAGATGTTTTTTTTTATACACTTATCATGTCTCTTCTCACTTATCTATCTATACGGCATACGTACGATTTAAAAATAGTCTGGGTAAATTTTTTCTTTATTCAAAAGGAAAATGATGAACAGGATGCAGGAAATTGATAATCAACACCATTGGGTTTCGTCGATTGTTGAATATATTTATAGTTCTTATTATCAAAGGCTGTTTTTTTTTTTTAAATATTCTGTTTAGATATTTTAGTAATATATCTAGGTTTCGAATGGCGAATATGACAAGAACTGAGAAAAAATAACCGAAAATGATTCGTTCGTTAAAATAGTGTGATGATTATTATACCAACCCGTAATCATGTATAAAATTTGTGCTGTGTACAGCAGTCCTTCGAAATCTGGGAGCGGGAGTGCGCGTTGCGCGTACGTTTGTGTCTGTATGCGCGCGCGCGCGCGTGTATGTCCCCTAATCCGGTAGGCCATAAAGTTAGATTCCACCGCGCCATAGTGCGGTGGGAATATCGCACACAATCACACTCGTGTGATATTGTATTTTGCGTGCATTTGTGCGCGAGCTTTCTTCGAACGCAACCATAATAATAATAATAACGTGATACACAATCCTATAACTGTGGCGAGCATCATTTTATGCCTGCGAATGGTTTGTTAGGAAGGGTTTAGTGGGGTTGTCGGATGAGAAGGAGGAGGTCGGAGAGTGATCGCTAGCGCGTGCGCGCTCTCAACCGACAGCAAACTCGCGCATTCGCTGTTCGGTATGCACAACACTCAATGTTCCGGGTGATGCCGAAACGCTCCCGATCTGCAGATGGCAATCGACTTACTCGTATTGCGCTTACGTACCACAACGCCATGTATATATTATAATATAAAAGAATATTTTCATTGTTGTGTACCACCACCACCGCGTTAGTTTGGACGCGCACGCGTGCCACTGTGCCACGAACACCCCGTCGTTAATCGCGCCGATGAAAGATCCCCCATCGCGGGCCCCCCATCCGCTGGCCGAAACGCGCGCGGCCTTGCCAGTTGCTACCACGACCGCGGTAGCGTGGCGCGTTCGTGTTCTCGCTTGCCGTTGTCGACTATTTCGTTCTCTCTTGCGCATGCAGGTGTACTATCCATCGTCTCTTTTTATTATAGTAGTCGATAATATTGTAATATTACGCACGCGCTTGCGTCTGCGGCACTTCTAAACTTCCGCGTTTTTAATGCCATCCATTATCTCTTGAACACGTCGTTTTGCGGTGTTACGTAAGCCGGAGGGCTACGAATAGGGCATTCGCAATCATTACTGATTTTATATGTTTATTTATTTTCCATAACTGATAAATTTTTTTGTCGTTCCCAACTTGGAAGATATTCACATACATTTTAGCTCTCTTGCCTTCACAAAATTCTCTCTTTGAAATTATTTCAAATTGTTTTTTCTTGTGTGTTACTATATTTTTTATTGATCCAAATTAATATCTTGATATTGTTTTCCCGCCAAAATTAAGTTTCGATATTCGACATGTATGAGAAATAAATTTGAAAATAAAAGGTATACATTCGTAAACATAACTTTAAGAGATGCCTACTTAAAATTTTAAATTGATTATAAACCAAGTAAATTGTAAAATCATAAAAAAAAATTATTGATGCCATTATTTTTACCACATGATAATGTAATTTATGACATTTAATAATTAAAGGATTGAATTATATTATGTTACGATTATTATTATTTATATGATTGGTAAAATAACAACTAGATATTTACACATATTTTACTTATGAGAAATAGTAGATATCATACTACTACATCATTGAAAATATCAATAGGTTCCTTAATATAAATTGTAGTTGGGATTATAAATGAAAAAGAGGCAGTGTAAAATTGTTGATATATATATATATATCAATTACATCTGTGTTATAGATTTTTAAGAAATATATTTATATAATGTAATATATTGTGTTCTTACTTAATATACATAAATAAAACAAATTTATTAATACATGTCTGAAATTACATTATTTTTACACTATAACATTATACACTACTAATGGTGTATTTGGTTTATCAAATTATCAGTTGTTTAAAAATATAAATCTAGTAATTTGTATAATAAAAAAAATTGGACATGTCTTAATAAATTTTTTAGGGACTCCCTTTATTATCAATGACGAAATACACATAAAAATTGTTATAATTGTTGATATATTATGAATATAATTGTTGTATGTACTTTGAGTAGGGGCATACTGAACAATTTTTAATACTAGGAGAGATCTATCAAGTATATTAAATTTAAGATTTAGTTATAAAATCAGTTCTTCTGATTATAAATCCCCAATTATATAAATATAAATTAGAAATAATGTTTTTACCATAGTATACTGTTAAACACAATAAAAAAAGTTATACTATGTATTTATTCAAGTATTGGTCCTTATTTTTGGATTTCTTTTTATATAATGGATGTGTCTAGAAGTATTTCATTTCAAATAATAAAAATGAATATTATGCTATCTCTTAATGCTCGCCATCAGAAATTATTTTTATAGTATAAATCCAAAAAATCTGAGTCTAAACTAATAATTTAACATTTGTATAAAGAATATTACAATAATACGGTATATCACATTTATTACAAAATTAAAGTATATAAAATCAAAACAAATTTTAGTCCAAATATAGGTCTAATTTTTAAAATTAAAACTATTCTTACCCAATAATATTTAATGGTATTTAAAAATAAATTTAATATAAATTTTTTTTTTCGTTTTTAGGATAGAGCAAAAGTTAGTTGGTGATGGAATCAGATGGTAACATCAGGACACCGGGAAGTGCCGCTTACTTTCTTGTTGGTTCGAGTCGCGTGCCATGTGGTTCCACAGTTTCTGGCCAGTTGACTATCCCTGTGGGCCGTCCCATGTCCAATCAGGATGTCTCAGGACCCAGTCTTATTGTTCAGATGACACCATCTCGCAGTCAATCACAAGATCACCATGCACGTGCCACTGTAGTACGTACCACAAATCAACCGGTCACTATGCACCGTTTTCCTTTGCAGCTCAATCATGCCAGTGCCAATCATGTATTATCACCAAACCAACACTTCAAACAAATACCTGTTTATCAAGTAACTATTTGCATTGTTTTATTTGTACCAAGTTATACCATTTTAGTGTTGAATACTGTATTAAGATGCATTTTTTTACAGCGAAATACCAGTTCTATACAAATGGAATCGGTTCGAAAAAATGTTTTTGTTTCAACTCCAGTTTCCTCACCTCAAATACCTTACAATCGAGTTGGTTTAACACCTCACATGTTAATGACATACATGCCACCTCGAAATCGGTTATCAAATAACCAACGAACCCGTGTTGTTCCTGTAAACCGGCCTAAGTAAATTCATATGTTCAATTTTTTTTTAATTAAAAATATATCGAATGTAAATATAATTAATTTTTTTTAGTCCTTCGTTAAGACGAGATCATTGTCCTAGTGATGATGACTTACTGGAGGTTACTGAATATAGACCAATATATGATGCAAAAAATCCTGCTGAAGTATATATTATAATAAAAAAGTATTATATAAAAATTTCGTGTCAAAAATATAATCTTTATTTTTCAGTTAATTAAAGTGGAACACAATTATTGTTTTGTACCAAGATTGTCACCTCAACGAAATAATCAAATTAATGGGCTGACACCAACACTAAATGTTACTTCTGGTCAATCTTGTATAGTATCCCCCACAGTCTCAAAAATACAGTCACAATCTCAATATAATGTAACCAATAATAATAGAGGTAAATAAAAAATAATTTTACACGATTTAACAACATAATTGTATATGTATTTTAAATTTTTATTATTTTAATCTAGTTATTCAAAAGCCTACAAATAATCCTAATGTGCCAATATCATCTCCGGAACCTTTACAATCATTGGAAAAACATGAACCACAAATTCAGGTGGAAAGTGAATTAAGTGCTAGTGATCATGATCTTGATGGTCAAGGTGAGGAAACTGATACTGCACCAGAGGCTGTCGCTGAAGGCAAAGATAATATTAAGTCTGAAGAACAAGCAGTAACAAGATGTATTTGGTATGTTTTTATTTTTTTAAAGTAAATGTTATTTATCTGTTAGAGAATAAGTAATTCTATAATTTTATAATCTAATATATTCAAATGTATCTTGTCATTATACAATTTTGGTCTAATAATAAATATAAAATAAATTATCATTTGGCCACAATTTTCTGTCTGAAAAAGCTGATATAAACTAAATTATTTTTAAATTATCTCTAAGTTTGCCTAAAAAATATTTGCCAATCTCTGTTTTAATGTTTAGCATTTTATCATTCCATAATCATAATTAATAAAAATTTATAAAAACTGATTTAAGATGCATTCCATGTACACAATTTTTTTATATCTTTATATTTTGTATTTTAGTGAATTAGAACATGATGATGGGTTTATGATATGCTGTGACAAATGTTTGTAAGTATTTTTTAATTGTGTTATGTTATATAGACACTAATTAAAATCATAACCCAAATGTTTTAGAGTTTGGCAACATGTTGATTGTGTATTGGAAAGTAGAAATAATCTGCCTGAAGAATATTTGTGTGAGCGTTGTTCTCCAAGACCTTTCAATAAAGAAGCAGCAGCAGCTTTACAACAAATGAAATTGGCTAAACGAATATCAATGGCATCAACATCAAATATACGACATTCTAGTGATTCTGATCTTTCTTCTGAACTAGGTAACATTTATTTTATTTTTGTTCTATAGTCTGTTCCATTTAAGAGCGCACCGCTCGGCGGACGAAAACTGGTCTATTCTCGCGCATGCTAGTGGGCGTTACCACAATGCGTCCCGGCAGCGGCACGGTGAACCGTTTATACAGAGTGTTATATAATGTCAATTATCGAATTCATATACATTTATTATAATATTTATAATTATTTATATTTGTATTTATACTACTATACAATACGCGAAAGCGCATTGTTACTACAACTCTCTGTATTCACGGCAGCGTCACCGTAGGCGGCAACATCGTCGATTACGGTAACCAATCACAGAGCGTATAGACCCGTCCTAGGGGGTCTGGACGTCGCTCGGCGATTCATTTAGATGCGCCAACGCGGTGCGCTCTTAAATGGAACAGACTATAGTAATACTGATATTTCTCTTCCATTTCTATTGAAGTTTTTTGTATTTAAAGGGAGTGCATATTTAGTTTTATAACATAAATTAAGAATACTGTTTTTTATTGCATTCCTATATTTTATAGATATGTCAATAAATCGTAATAATATTCAAAATAAAAGAAAAAAGTACAAAAGCCGTCAAAAAAATAATTCTAAACGAAAACCAAATGGTTTTCCATCTCAAATAAAACAACGTCGAAAAAATGGACCATCCCCATGCCCAAGAAAAAAGGGTTCAATGACTCCTGAAAAAAAGGCATTAGCTGAAGAACGCAAAAAAATGTTAATTAAACGTAAAGAAATGTTGTTAGAGAAAAAACGACTGGCAGCAATGGACAAAAAGAAGAAAGTTAATCAAGAAAAGAAAATAATACAAAAAAAGAAGGTAAACTAATTTTTAAAATAAATTTATATTACAAATATAATTAAACACCTTTTTATTTAACTTTTAAGACAATTGATTATTCTTCTGATGATGAACCAAAAATATTTAAAGCTGACAAATCTAACAAACAGCATAATAAATCAAACACTGAACAACCTATTGATCAATTACGTAATTGGATTGATAAGTATGAAGAAGCAGTCACTAATCACTATTCTCAAGAATTACGTGCTCGATTATCATCGATTAAACCAAATGGTACCATAAATACTGGTGAACTTCGTACCCCGGTCAAAATACCAATTAGTAGGACAAAAGTGTCCTTACTTCCTAGTGGAATAAAAGTATATAATTTGTATTTGCTGTAAATTTTTTGATTACTTAAAAATATTTTATATTAAATATTAAAATATGGTTCTTATTAGATGTTAATCAGTAGTTCAGTATTGACAAACAACCAGCCAATAATTGAAGTCCGAGGAAAGTTTACATGGACTGGCTCATTAGCGTACAAAGATCCAATACCTAATCGAACAGACCCTTTTGTATTTTTTTATGTGGTCCGATTTTCTATGGATTGTGATATTGAAGTTTGTATTGATTGTCGGACATATGGCAATGATGCTCGTTTTGTTCGGCGCTCCTGTAAACCAAATGCAGAAGTAAAATTATTAATTTACTTAATCGTAAATTAATAACTAAAATGTATTTGTATTTGTATTTTAGCTAAAACATTACATTGAGAAAGGTTCTATTCATTTGTATATAGTGGCAAATCAATATATTGAAAAAAATTCTGAAATTACAATAAACCATCAAGTTGCGGTTCCATTTAAAGGATGTCATTGTGGTGATCCATCAACATGTACAGCTTCTATGAGCCTAATATCTCCAACAGTGACAACATCACCTATTTCTGTTATTTTACCAGAAAGTTCTTCACCTTTAATTGATCCTATTATTACTCTTTCATCCGATGATGATGAAAGTAAATCCCAAAGGAATAAAAGAACTAGACAACAAAGGTGCTTGAAAAAATCGAATAAAAAAATAATAAAAAGAACATTATCTAAGGTTGATTTACCACTCCCACCTATTAAAAATAAAGAACCTAATGGACCAGGTCGGCCAAAGAGTCCTGACAAAAAGGTTGAAGCAAGTCCTGAACCTGATAATAAATCTAACAATATTGATAATGAAATGGGGAAAAGATTAAGCGAGATGGTAATTTTTTATAATAAATATTAAAGTAATTAGGATATTTTTAACCATAATTTTTAGTCTAGAGAAGAAAGAAAGATGGTTGCAATTATGAAAGCTTTTGAAAGAATGGAAAAAAAAGAAGCTCGAAAACAAGAATCAAGATCTCATAAAGATGCCGATTCATTTAATAATTCTTCATCTCATCTAAATAGAAATAGAGTTCGGAAAAGTGTAGTTAAGTAAGTATCATTTAAAATTTTTACTTTAATAATTCATTTTATAAAGCATTACAAAATTTAATATAATACCAAAATTTTTAGTAGTATGCAATTATATTTTATTAAAACTAAAATTGAAGTATAGATTTTATTTACATAATTTAAATTTGTATTATGTTCAATAAATATATAAATAATAAATTTGTGTTTTACAGAAGAAAACAAAGGCCATCTAATAAAAACAGTCGTTCCAAATCAACAAGAACGAATAAACCTCAACGTAGAGTAGCTGCAATTTCATCTCTCAACTACAACAGTTCATCGGACGATGATGACAATAATAATGATGATGATGATGATGATGATGATGATGATGATGATAGAAAAGGACGTTTATTGTCTAGAAAACGAGTTCCAAATCGTTGTAAATTTTCAGTACGCTTCCAACACAGACCATCAACCCAATCATCTATATCTCGTTCTTTATTACGGCGACCACCTCAGAATAATCTTCTTAATACTACAATTAAAATGGATAGTGAAGAAGCAAGTGGCAGTGAAGGAACTCCTCCTGCTCCATTGTCTAACACTTGCATGTTAGTAGCAGCTGCTGTTGGGCCACTTGCACCAGGATTTAAATTTCCTAATACAAAAAAAGTAATTTTCACCATAAATTAAACTATTTGAATTTTTATGTAATTTTACACATATTTAAATTAGGATTTTGTTAATTCATGGGTAAAATCTGAAGGAAATTCTCCAACTGGTAGTGAAGATTATAAATTAGGTGAATCTGGCTGTGCAAAAAAAAGATGGTTACAACAAGCTATTAGTGAACAAGGTATAATATTAATTTTTAAATTGTAGTTAATCAAAATTAATATTAATATTGATTTTTTTCTTAGATTCAGTTGGAATCAATAATGGAGATCAACAAGTAGGTCCATTGAAAAAACGACGAATGGCGCGAGAGTCTATGTCAGAATGTCAATCACCCACAATTCCTGGTTCAGGACATATGAGTTTTGCTGATGATGATATTATTGAAGATGAAGAAGTAGAGCATGCTGCTCGTAATATTACTTCTATTGATTCCAAGTTGACTATGTTTGAGGTATTTGAATTATTTGTTATAGTTAAAATATAAATAAAATAATTACTTATTTTAAATATTTTATTGTATTACAGACTAAGAATATACCATTAATTAATTTACAAAAATCATCGAGTGCTATAGCCTTAGTTGAGTCATTCTTGGGAGAATTTAAACCTGAAGATGAGGGTACTTCAGTATCAGTAGTAGCAGAAAAGTGTAGCAAAAAGATAATGGTTGAGACTAAAGTAAAACCAGTTCATGATTCCCAATCATCCAATAAAACTACAGTAAATGATTCTCAAATTTCTATAAAATATGAGAATGAAGTTTCAAATAAAAAAAAAGATAGTGAATCATGTACTACTGATATCTCTGCACCAGTAAATAAATCTGATAATGCTATAAAAGAAACTGTTGAAAAACATATTACACCTATGCCTGTTGTAGAACCACATTCACCTACTCCACCACCTCAACCTGTCAAGCGTAAGGTAAGAATTATAAAACTAATGCTTAATAATTTTGTTATATTCGTTAAATAAAAATTTTATTGTGTGATTTAGCTTTCAATTTCTGAGTATAGACGACGTAAAGAATCACAAGCAACTACAACCAAAGAGATAGAAACTGAATCAGGAACTAGTGATGTGACTCGACCATTGCCATCTATTTCTCCTACAACAACCCTTGCAGCTTACGAAGAAATTACTCAGAAGGTTATAGCTAAATCACTTGAATTAGAGTCAAAGTTAGCATTAAAATCAGGTCCATCCCTATTTGAAACAAGTGTGTCCAAAGAAGAACCTAAATGGGAAAACCTAAATGATAGATTAAGAAGACAATTTGGAGTGAATATCACCGAAGACTTACCTAAAAGACATCCACGATTGTCACCTTCAAATGAATTTATACCTACACCCATTGAATCATCTAGATGTAAGCATTTTAATGATGACTTTATGTTAGAGTTGTACAATAAAAATAATTGTGGGTATCGCTTAATGAAATTATATTGGTGTAAACTTAAAAGTTATTTTGATTCTATCGAACAATTGTTTTTTTTTATAAATTTATTCACCATATATATATATATATATATATATATATATATATTAAAAACTACTTTTTTTTATATCGGTTTGTTTTCTATACTTCCCTTCTATTAACTATATGTTGCTCTTCTAGGTACTTTAAGAAAAAACCACCCATGCAGTAGAGGACTTTTGAAATGGCTATAATCTATTATTTTTATAGTTTATACTGGGGTAAGAACCCGATGTATATATTACATTAACAACTGGTTTGAGTGGTTCTTACTATTTATGTATACAGCTTATATGATTAAACAATTGAAACTTTTCATTATATTTCAATTTTTTGAAATTATGATTTTATTAATTCCACATATTTTAAAACAAAATTATAATAGTAATAGATACTAATCATATTTCCAAAGTTAATGTTTGGTAGTGTTCCTCCACTAAAATGGTTTAATATGGAAGTATAATTACAACATTTTTGTATTTTTAAATTGATGGAAATGTGTTCTTTAAGTACAGTATCAATGAAGTTAAATTTCTAAGCGATATCCATTGTAAAAAAAATGTTTGTTTATATAAAATGTTGTGTTTATACGTAATATGATCAAATAATTTTTATTTTAGATTCATATTATCATCACTCTGAAGAACAACTCTACTCATGTTCGAAAGAAGATATATTGTTACCTTCAACTACTGTCCATGACAATGGTCCACCAAAACTATTTAGTCCTCCATCTCAAGCATACTTTTCTACTATGTTTTTTAGACAACCTCCGCCTCCACCACCACCACCACCACCACCACCGCCACCACCAGTATGATGAATTTATTGCATTTCAATACGCATACACCAATAATAATTAGTTATATTTGTTAATTAAAAATTAATAATTAATTATTTTGTAAATTAATTTAAAGTCTACTAAAATTATATAAATATATATATTAATAAAAGTTAAAATAATATATAAAACACCGAAATAGTGTGTTTTTATGTAAATAGTTTATTTTTCCTTCCATTGTCTTTTTGTTGAAATTTCATTGCTTTCAATTGAAATGAAGCAGTACAATTAAGTTAATTACTTTTATAATAATTATTTATAATTTTATAAAAAAAATTTAAAAAATAAAAATTTTGTTACATATTAATATATAAATGATCAGATGCTTTACAAAATGTACTATATGTAATTTAATTATTAGAATGCTGTTTTTACATTTTGAATAATATTAATTAAAATTATTAATAAGTTTATTAAGAAAATTATAATATTCATTTATTTCTCTTATTATGTTTGTATATTTAATTATTTAACTACTTGAATGTTATGATAAAAAAATTATAATTATGTAAAAATCGGCTATTTTTTAATAAAAGTATATATATGTATGTATGTGTGTGTGTATGTATATATATATATATACACACAAGTAAAAATTATAAATATGATAGATATATATTATTACTGTAAAATAAATTGTTTAGATTGTAAAGTTTAATATTTTTGTGCAAATTTTAATATTAATAAAAAAGTGTTTTGAAAAATTTAATTTAATTTGTTTTACAATATCAAATCTTATAAACCTTTTCTTAATTTGAACGTCGTAGAATATTTAGCATATAAAAATTAATCGTTATTTATCATATACTACATCATTTGTGTTTTGTACACATAACATTCACGTTTTCTTAGGGATAACTATCAGATTTGATACATTGTTACATTAATATTCAATAATGTAGTTTCTAAATAGGATCGCTAAATGTTTTTGAGGCATATTGTAAGTTTTCCTTGGAATTGGTACACAATTATGTTTATTCTAGTAAGTATATAATAACCCAAATTCTTTTAATTTTATAATATGTCACTTCTCAACTTTGCAGATTATTTTATTAGTGGAGCTTGATAATTTTTGATGCATTGAAAAAAAACGTGTTGTTTTTATAAATATTTAATATAATTTTGTAAATATTAATACGCTTTCTACTACACTTACCTAAGTTGATTTAACATCTCGCAATAAACATAAATGTAAATAAATATATATATGCAAATTATAGTTTCGTTTATATAAGTATGTGTGGAATTAAAAATCGAAATACATTTTTGTTCGAATAAAGACACGAGTTTACAATTTCACGAATAATTGTGTACGTAATGATTTACGTTAGAAAAATAACGAAGATATGAATGAATCGTATCCTAACGATTTGAACGT
Source organism: Geopemphigus sp. TES_GeoC_2020 (assembly GCA_025469175.1). Lineage (NCBI taxonomy): Eukaryota > Metazoa > Arthropoda > Insecta > Hemiptera > Aphididae > Geopemphigus > Geopemphigus sp. TES_GeoC_2020. The sequence goes on from JAIPRN010000158.1 coordinate 57,840, forward strand.
TTTTTGATAACACGAAATTCTCGTAAATGTTTTACATTTTTCTTCATCTCGACAATGTTGAAATTAATTCGTTCGTGTTATTGATATAACTTAAACTGTTTGAGTCGGCGGTGGTAGCAGCGGAGGGAGAACTCGTAGCTTTTCTATTTTCGCGTCTATGCCAGTAACGACAATACCTTACCGACGGGCATGCCGCGGCTCTATCGCGATCGCTTAACTGTAGTGCCGGGCCACGTGTTCGAACGAAATATGCCTTATATTTCGTTTGATTACGTCGATAATACACATGGTGATTAGTAAACGAATTAACGATGAAAAATAATTTCGTTAAAAAAAAAAACGATTATCGCCGATATTGAAATAATATTTTTCAAAATTGCGAACACACGCCGTTCGCATTACAAAATTCGAACCACCGAATTGTTCACGCGGGCATTTTCGTATTGTCTTAGATAATAACAGCGTACTTAAATAATAACATTTCTTGACGCGAGTACGCGGAAATTCGCGACGAAATCGCCACTCGTCCAGATTTAAGTGTAACGTTATGGATGAAATTCGTGTCGAATTGATTTTTTCCGCCCTACAGCGAATACGCCCGCCAATTTCGTTTAAGTTGAACATTTAAAAAAAATTAAGCTCGCGCACGCCTTAGTTAATGTATACAATGGCTCCAAAGAAAACGAGTGTCCAATTTTTAGGGTATCGGATACATAACAGTTTTTTAAACGAAATTTATTTTATCGATCAGTATTATGTTGAACACTCGAGTTGACAAATATAATAGCTTTTTACTCTCAGTATACGATTGATGCTGGAGTATTTTTAATTTCCAGTATTTCTTATTTCGACTGTTGTTGTTAGACTGTTGGTCATTCCATTTGTTCGACGCGGTTGTGAATAAACCTGTAGGAAGCGAAAACTACTTGAGGTTTTTACCACGATTGGCCGGAAGGCGGCACATAACAAACTGTTGCGAAGGAATGTCATCCGACATCGACCGTCCCGCTTCAACGTACATCAACAGCCCAAGTGACTACGACGAATGGTCGTGAATTCGTCAACTCAACTTTTGGACGTACCAAACATCGAGGACTACGTAACATTTTCGGGAAAGGAGCCCAGGATGGACAAAAACTTTGCGGAATGATTTTCCAAGGAATCGTCGGATGACACATCGGATAAGTAAAATTCTCCGAAAGGACGCGAGTAAACATTTTACAAAAAATTACCGCGTAACGAGTACCGTTTCTCAAATGTTAACCATTTTTCGACCTCGTTCTTCAAATTTCCGTACGTTTTACAATTGCGTATTTCGGTTCAAGTTTGAGAGTTCAACTCTGTTTTTGAATGGATATTTTATTAGGCAACTTAATTATCGGTATATATGTACAGGACTTTGTAAGAAATACGGTGTACCAAATACGTATAATTTACAAATTTATTTCGACAAGTGTTAACGTACCTGGAGTTCGGCGTTACTAATTTCATTTTTTTTTACGCGTTTCGCAAATATTAACGACTTTCAAATAATGCCATTGTATAAGTATATCGTATATATAGTATTGTAATTATATAGTATATATTTAAAGTTAAATATTAAGTAATCTTTGTTTACATTTTTATGAAAGGAGGTTGATGTGATAACGGCAGGGAAACCAAGCCCCGTCACCCATTTCCCTCCATAAGAGTGGTTGTTTTTTTATATAACTGACTGTAAATGCCTACAGTATACAGAATGGTTCAAAAGTTCGTTATTTTTTTTTTTTAAATGACGGTATTCCAGTCCAAAACATTTGTAAAATAGTCAGATGTTACGAACGTGTTCAAATACGCCTAATAATAATCTACGCGTTTCTTTTTGTTTCCAAAACTAAAAACTATCCTAAAAGAACAGAGATTTGAGAATATTAATGAAACTATTTGTAACGCAAAGAAAAAACTAAGCTATAACTTCAAACGCGTACTGTAAATAACTGGTTTGAGATAACAACTTTAAATTTATACTAAAATACTAGAAATTATCTGTAAGTTATTTTTGTATAAGATATTTGGTAACCTTTTATGTTTTATCAAATAATTTTAAATTGAGTATTTGTTATACACACCTCATATATCATTGTACCATTATATATCTTTGTATTAGTAGTTGTCCTAATTTTGTCTATTTACTAATTAAACAGAATTTTTTAAAACCGTTGGACGTTTTAGAGTCCAAAACTTATGATTTCTATATTATATTATAGTAAACAACATTTAAAATTATTACCTATCAATGTTATTTTATTTTTTGATATGGAAATTACAAGAATTAAAGCTTACTAAAATGTTTTAAACAAAATAGTTAACCAAATAAATAAAAATGAAGGTATATATAAATATTATATTCGCGTAATCAACGTTTATAATTTGTGTTATTTCTTTTTTTAACAAAAATATTAAAAAATAAAAATATAAGCTACTTGTAGTAGTTGCTATTATAAAATATAATGGTGTGTTAATTGCTGGTCTTCAACACTAGATGTTATGGTTAATTTTTTAATTTTAAAATTTTTATTATATAAATATTTTTTCGTTTTTTGGCTAAAATTATATTAACTGGCAAAGTATTTTAGAACACATACTTATTCTATTTGAACATCTTATAGTTCAAATATTAAATTTTTTAATGTTTTATTCGAATAAAATGATATAACTATTGGTTGTGGTACAGAATTTGGCATAATATAAAATTATTTAAAGGCATTAGTGTGGTTTATAAATTACAAACTATGAATATAAAATAAAAAATAGATAAATTCAAACAAAAATTTATAGCAAAGAACATAAAACCCATAAACTGCTAACATATTGGAACGTTGGATCTATTTTTATAAAAACATGTCAAGTTCAAACTACTTGTAATTTGTATAGATTGAAATCTTATGTCGATTGTGTTTTGAAAACTACCAAACTGAACAAAACAACTGCGTCACAAATTTTACACTTTTATTGCTTTTAAATACTTACTTTTGAGTTCTGTTTATAATGTAACAATTTTTGTGTACTTAATTAGTTCAATTTAGGTTAGGAATACTTTAAGCAACTACAGATAATAGATGTGGGAGTTTTATGAATAGGTAAAATTAAAACTAAAGAGAAGTGGTTAAAAAATATTATTTATAACTATAACTAATACTGAAAAATAACAACGGACAATATTATAATATGAAAGGGTTATGTGTAGTTAATAAAATCAAGGACAAATATAAAACAAAAATGTTATACAATATTTAATGAGATAAAATATAAAGACCGGTCTACTTTTTATAAATGTATAAAAATTCAACGTATCAGATAAAAAAAAATTTCAGTACATTTGTTCTACACTAATGCAATAATAATATATATACACACACTATTGAATTTACAACACAATAATGTAGTGATTTTGTTTAATTTTTATTGTGGTTTACAAGAAACATAAAAATAAAATAAATGGAAATAAAGGAAGACAAATTATTATTTTGTATATTCTAATCAATTATGAAACAAATTGTTTAACATTAACAATGGCAACGGACACACTGTTAAAATATATACATTGGAAACGAAATTATCAAAACAATATTTTTGGAAAATGTATTATATAGAGCATATGAGTTTCTTTTACTGAGATTGTGCAGTAGTCAAAACAATGGGCTCTGGGCATAATTAATATACATTTATAAATTAATATTTCAATTCAAAAGGACCTACGAGTAAAAAAAAATTAAAATAAAAACACCCATTAATATTTTTTTTACGAATATTGAGTATATAATATAGTGTTATATGTAACACAATTTTGTTTAATACAATTGTTTACATAAAATGGTATAAATGAGTAAAAATAAAACTCGTGTATTGAGTTTGTATAAATTGATGTTAAACATTATTGCGCAAAGTTCAATAATCAAACAAATGATGTTATAAAAGTTAATCAAGTACATACAAATAATAAAATTGTTACGAAATAAATTGAAATAAATTCACGATATTACACATCATTTTAATCTCTGATAATAAATATTATTTAGTTTGAGTTTAAAAGAAAATATTTTACCATCCTTTTCTCTTTCACTCTATCATTGTCTTTAAATAGTACACATTTTTATTCTGTATTATCGGTAAATTTACGTATATGTACAAAAACAACTTGATAGGTAAAGTATACTCTTAATCAGTTAGTTTCACACTAGACTAAATAAATATAATATTATTATATAATAAAAAATATTGAAAAACTATAAATAATAATTAATAATAATTTGTTACGCCTAAAGAGTATATACAAAGTGTTTAAATCGGAAACACTTTAGAATATATGAACAGAGAAAATGTGCAATAAAAATGGCACACAATTATGTTGGCTAAAATTATAATTAAATTTTAGTCTTTAAAATTGAAGACTACACACAATCATAAATATCATTGATTTCATCTTACTTATATTGGTCTTTTATGAACTGTTATAATTTCACTTATTAATACTGCCTAGTGCCTTATATTTAACAAAAATTAATTTCAACAAGTAGCGATAATTTCGTTTGAAAATTGATTTGCAATAATCAGTACATTAAGCAGCCTCCACACCAAACTGGTTTATTAAATTGTGTTTAAATCGGTCAGCGATCCAATGATCTCGACTGAACATAAGTCATATTCTTCTTACACAAAAAACTAAAAATTATAATTTAAACCTACGATGTCCATAAAATCAATGCAATTATGATATGATTTACAAACACTTTCAAAGTTACCAGTTTGGTTTAGGTCTAGCTATAATATTACAATTTAATATATATATATATATATATATATAAA